>CAJVSB020000891.1:0-123968 GCA_911865555.2 Thlaspi arvense | reverse complement strand
TTTTTCTTTACTTGGATTGCTTAATCTTTTAGCATCTATTGAGGACTAAGTGGTGCCAAGACGTTATTATTTTTATCTTTGAATAAGGAGTATGTGTTCTTGTATTCATCATGCAAAACCTTTTATATAACTGCTATGGTCTCCTCAACAACAATGGCTTGCACTCATGAGAATCATGTCACGCAACATCTCATATTATAATGATTTTCTAATTGAAAATGGAGCAAGAACTTTTTTTGTAACACGTACCTCTCTTTGGTCATTCAGCCATTGAAGTTTGTAGGAATGCGAATGATTTGTTGTGGTTAAATTCAACATTTTCACAAGGGTGGTGGAAGTAACATTGATGCAACCCCTGTCACACCCCCAACCTGTAACTCAAACAAGGCACAATAGTGGAATACGGTTTAACAAACTCTTGTACCCGAAATTCACATGACAAGGTTAAACCTACTCAACTACTTTACTGCGAAGTTAACTAACTAGCTTACATTTATAAAACTGATTAATATAATATCACATAACTAACTAAATGGAACATTTATCATAACTCTATGAAACATACACTTTTAAATTTACATGACTTCTTTTTTTCAAAACAAATATAAACATTAATATATAAATTTATTTGATTTTCTTTTCCTGACTTCATAACCCACACTATTTACAAATAATATAACTCGTGCTCAATCTTTCTAGACTAGATGCTGATGTAGTGGATGCATGTGATGCAGCTACTGCTCATTATTGTTGAGACCTGAAAAAATAAATAAGTGATGAGGACTTATATTCCAGTAAATGGTCCTTCAATTAAGTCGGGAAAATAAGAACATGTTCATTTATAATTAAGTAGAAACAGTTTATAAAATTTACACAAGTATTTAGAAAGTTTTTTCGTGAAAGTATTTCATATTTTCATTGTAAAATATCACATAATAAGATAAAATTCAACTATTCATAATTTGAAACATTGCTAATTTATCGCTGAGCCTGTAAATCCAATTATAGTAAAAAGTTATAAAACGGTTAAGGATGAAAACAAAGATGTGGTGGCTCCATTCATAACGTTCAACCTAACATGCACGTAGTAAACAACGAATAGCATAAACATAACATAACATAGGAAGACTCTACTAGGTGCTACTGGTTACGAAGTCCACTCCGCGATGCACCACCTTCGCAAGTAAACAAACATAGCTTTTGGTGTCACTAGGCCCATGTGGCCTGGTTATTTAGTATTGCCATGTAATGTGACTAGCTAGCGGATTATTCACGTAAACAGTTACATTTCATTAATCAAACATACAGTGTAAAAATGTAACATTTGTTTTCATTTTCATAGAAAATATATCATATAATATATTATATATATAATAAAAATTGTTCTTGGAGGATAGAATCTTTGGTTTGAATTAAAACATGATTTGAATAGAAAATCATATGTTTTCATTGTTTTGGAAAATACTGAGTTTAGGAAGAAGACCACTCACCATTGTTGATACTCTATCCTACTAAGGTCAGTCTTGTCAGCGTTACTGCTTGGCCTAAAACTAGGGGTGTTTCGGGTTCGGTTTTGAACCTAAACCAAACCGAACCGAACATGTCGGTTTGGTTTCCATTGAACATAATCGGTTTTTTTTTTTTTTTTTCAAAAAACTGAACCAAACCAAACTGACTTAAGTCGGTTTGGTTTGGTTGACATGTTCGGTTTTTCATTTTTTTTTTTATTTGTAAAAAAATTAATATAAATATAAATATATATATAATACAAATATAAATATATATAATATAATATATACATATAAATATATATATAAATATATAATATAAATAAATATATATAATTACAATATAAATATAATAAATATATATAATATCTATATAATATATATATTAATAAATATAATTCATTCGGTTCGGTTCGGTTCGATTTGGTTTTATTTTGAGACAAAAACGAAACCGAAACTGAACCGAATGGTTTATGGGATGTTATAACCGAATTAAACCGATTTCTTTCGGTTTGGTTCGGTTTTTGATCGGTTTGGTTTGGTTCGGTTCGTTTTGTTCGGTTTTGAACACCCCTACCTAAAACCCTCTTCTATTAGCAAATAATATGCATGATCAATGACTTGTCTCAAACATGAATGAATTCATGATTAATGAATTCACATGTTGGATTTAACAATAAGATTCTCTCATTTACCCTTTTTGTTTTTTGCTAATTATTTCCATTTTCTTCCTTTAAGGTTTCGGCCTTTCACCTCTTGAGTTTAACTATATTTTAGAGTTCAAATTTAGTTGGTTCTAACATCTAAAGGTGAGGGATTACTACTTGAGAGATAAGCATCATACTTGTAGAACTTCTTGTCAGGGTGGCTAGAATTAGAGTTTCCTCAGTTAATTTGGTCTAGATTTCATTAGGTTAAGTTATCATTGCTTAAGCTCTTATCTAGGCATAAATTTAAATAGATTTTAACCCCTCCAAGGTTCAGCAAAGGTGTCTCTCAATCTCCAAATTCTAATTTTTAGTCTAACTCAAACTCACTTTCTAACAACTTTCCGACTTTCCTTGTTCATCCCTTTTTCCTTCTTTAATTTCGGTTCCTAAACTCTTTTGTTTTTAGTTATAAACTTGGATCTAATCCATATTAAACTCACTAACTTACAGAAATTTGTAAGCTTTAACAAAGAGTTCATCAATCCCACCAAACTACACAAATTTTGTCAAAGAAAAGGAAGTTAGATTTAGCCCCTATCTCCCTATCCTTCTAGATCATTTTAGCTTCCATCTCCCTTGTTTTTCAGCTTCCAAGGTGAACTAACTACTTCCTTATTACACCTAATCCTAGCAGAAAAATTACCGCACTTATAGAATCCCTAACCTTGCCAAACTCTCTCAATTTCTTAACAAACAAACAATTTCAATCATTTGGGTTAACTTAGTTTTCCTTTCTCACTAACTTCTTTTTCTCTTTCTCATGAAAACAGCCACTTAACAGCCATTAAAACAAGATATAAACTAATTTAAGCAAGCAAGAAAGCAAGCCAGACACAAATCCCAAGCTAGTTGCGCATAACTTGTTCAAAATCTCACCAAAACAACTAGCCTACTTCCCTTCAATCCCACTATTGATGATGACTCAGAAACCTTGTTATTGATTGTATATCGTGTATGAAAACTTCTATCTTCATTTGAGAATTTAGAATTCACCTAATCTAAAGATATTCACATTTATCAGCATACTCCACATTATCGTCATTTTCTGGTTCTTTTTCCTCTACTTTTTCTCACTTTCTATCTCTTGTGATTGATGGATTGTCATCACTCTCCTATTCAAACATTTAGAGGAAATGTGACTGTGGCCAAGTCATTTGAAGCACTTAATATCTTAGCTCTTTTTTAGTTGCTGAAAATCTCTAATCTTTTCATTCCCTTTGAAGGTTTCATTCTACAGCTTGTTAGATTTTTCAATTTCCTTCTATGATTTATTCCAATTGGAAACAAACTTCTGGTTTGAGAAGTAGCATTTGTGGGTTTACTATTCATCATCTAAGATGTTACTTGCTTGTTGGTACCTCTTTTGTGTTGTCTCCCCACTTTGATGGGAAGTTCGATCACATCCTCCAAGAATACATATGGTTGCAATTCCACCATATCTGCAATTTCTTTATTCAATCCACCAAGAAATTGTGCTGTGGTTTGCTCTTGTGGCTCCTACAGTTTAGTCCTCATCATGAGTGTTTCAATTTTTTAATTGGATTTTGCTGTAGAGTTAGCCCATTGATTGATTGTATTAAATGAGCAAGTTGTTTCATCATCTCACCTTGTTGATGTTGGATTGCCATGATTTGAGCCTGTTCTAAGGTCATTCTTTGGGAAGAGACGTATTGCTATCTTCGGACATGGTTGGTTCCAAAATTCTCTCAATCTCACATGTAGGGAAATGGGTCAAATTTGGTCTTGGTCAGGGTATATCCAAATTTGAATCCAACAATCATATCCTATATCGAATTCACCCGAAATCATATGAGATATGTGCTTATTACAACCATATATGAATCTAATAGAATCCGATATTAGACAAAGATCTAAATTTGAAATGTTAAATTATCATACATTTATTATTTTAAATTTTAGAAAAAATATTTAAAAACTAAAGCAAGAAATTCTTAAAAAAATGTACTAATAAATAATTTTAGAATTAAAAATAATCTATCAATATGCATATTTTCTATTTTTTATAAAAAATAAAAATATGTTTCTAATTTAATTTTAAAGAAAAAAATAATTTTTTAATTAGAATTTGATAAATCGAGTTTATTTTGTGATATAAATATATATAATATTATATCATATTATATATCATTTATATTATTTATATATGATATGCATATATGTATGTATGTGTGTGTGTATTCAGATTCAGACCTTTAATGGATAGAATTAGATGAAATCTATATTTGCTTCATTTAATTTGAATTATGGATTTTGTGTAATCGAATTATGGCTATCAAATCTTTATTGGTTAAGATCCTATAATATGGATCAAATTTGAATTAGATTCAGATTAAAATTCACTCTATTGACAGCACTATTACCCATATATCTTTATAACTCTCATGTTTCACTCAACTAAAACAACGAAGAAAACCAACCAACTTGAATGCTCTAATATCAATATGGTGCAAAAATAGGGTATCTTTCAAATTAGAAATGGGTTAGAATGGAAATAGTGAAAAGTATACAACCAGTTTTACTTGATAAGATCACTCATCACAAGTAAAAACTAGAGGTTTGAATCCTCACATTTAAGGATGAGTGATAAGTTTTAGGATTTTCACCTCTAAATAAGGGATTTGTTCAGATAAGAAAATAATAAAGTGCAAAAACTCATCTTTGATTAATGTTGAAAGTTTGGGTACATTTAATTCTTAAAAGAGAGATAAATAAAGAGAAACAATTACCCAAACATGGGAAAATACAAATTGAGTGTTTCCAAACCATGGGTAAGATAAAGCATTACCTACAACTTAAAAATAACGAGAATTTATAACTGGACCAGCTTGTAGACAGAATTAATTGTTGCACTAGCTAGTGGGCAAGAGATAAATGCTTCATCAATCTTTTCACTCTTGGAATGTGTTGTGAGCTTTCAAATGATCCTAGAGATTTGGAGACTATTAAGAAATTGTTAAGGATGTGCTGTGCCTCAATTATCCAAATTTTTGACACATCCAAAATCCCTTTTTGTTGCTTATTAATGACTAATGACACTTTGTTGTAATACTTGGGTCAGGTGGCACATATTCTCCTTTTTATTGTTTCTAACCCAATTGGTCTAATACAAATCAGCACGGTTTTAATTCCTAGTGTTGTTTTGCTATTGAATGAGTGCTACTAGATAGTTCATCTTAAGCTCCATGATTCATGTCATAACGTGAATAAAAATCAACATTCAAAATTCAACATTGGTAAGCTTCCAACATTGTTTCCTAGTCCATCAAGACAAACTAATTTTTTTGTTCTATGCTCACAACCTATGAGGAAAGGAAAGAAATGAAAAATCCATGTCATGATTAGGAAATAAAATTGATTATAACAAATTTTTAGTTATAGTATACTTATTGAAATTAAGTGATTAATATTAATCTTTTATATTTCACAAAAATTATCTAATAAAAATATTCTAAAAAATTCATAAAAAATAAATAAAATTATGAACATGAAAAAAAAATCAACTTTAAGTAAGAAACATTACCTCCTTTGGGCTTTTTTGGTGATGCTAGAAGTGATTTCTAAAATTTTGGAATTGAAATTGGAGAGTTTAAAACTGAGGTGAAAAATCTTCCTCAATGTCGTAACTTTTCTTGAAAGTTTTTACAAATATTGGAATTGATTTGATGGACAGTTTGAAGTTTGGATTTTGTAATTCTATAACAAGTGTTAGGTCCGCAAACAATAGACAAAATAACAAATAAATATTGTCAAAATTAAAATATTAACATAAAAATTTTATGTGAAAAACCTCTTAAAGAAGAATTACAAAATTATCTTGATTCAAGTAAACACGTTCACTTTGAATAATGATCGTATTACAAACAATTTTTCCTAATTAACGGCTGAGGTGAAACATAATTTCTTCTTTTGAAATACAAAAGGAATCTTGAAGGAATTCTAATACTCTCTAGGAAAACTCTATTTGACCAGAAGTCCATGGACAAGTAACAGCTCCTAGGATGGAACATACGCTCAGTCTTTTCTACTTCCAGAATACACATGTGGACTTCTTGATTTTTGATAAGCTTGGAGGTTGGATAATTTCCAAAGCTGATAAGCTTGGAGGTTTTTCTTTCTTTTTTCTTTCTTTTTTTTTTTTTTTTGATAATAGCTTGGAGATTTGGATAACCACCAAATTAGATAAGGCACTCAACAATTCCTCCTATGCCAAAATAATATGAGGATTGTAATTCTAACTCCCTCCACAAGAGGTAACTATTTGTTTATTTTGAACTTGGGGCAAAAGACCAGACACCTGGAGGGAAAAAGAAGAACCAAGGGAGGAGGAAGAGCAAAGAAAGAGGGGAAAAAAAAGAAAAAGAGAGAAGAAAAGAAGATTAAAAAAAAAAAGAAAAATGTGGAAAGGGCACAGCTTTTTGGCTACCATAGTCAAAACACTTTGTTATTTTGTAAGGGACATTTGATCTTATTCCATGATAAGTCCTTTTGAACTCTTGGTTGTCACTATTTTGACGTATCAATTAATTATGAATTCAATTTGATTCTTTAAAGTTCGGATTTGTATAATCCATGTCTTCTGGTTATTATAATTATTTTTTAGTATATGTGGATCATATTTTGGTATCATAATATCAATCCTAGTTATAGATGATACAAACTAAATCTAGTTATAAATCAATCGGAGAAGCTCTTTTAGTGTTATAGGTTCATTATTGACTAGCTCAATCTACAATGAACCTAATGGCCAGCAACAATGAGACCCTAGCTGAACAAGTTGCTAAAATTATTGGTGGACATGGCAACAATACACGACTAGATTAAATGTTAGGCCATAATACCTCTAAGAGGGGAGAACAGTACTGCACCAGTCTTGGTTAAATGGCTAAACACTGAATTAGATGACAATGACAACAAAGACGATGTTAGTGATTTAAGCACAACACGATGACTCAAAAATTGAAGTGGATCCTCCAAAGGTTCACCAATGCTCAGGAAGTTGCCTACAAATATCTAAAAATAACAAGCCTTGCAAAGATTTAATGGAAAGTCGTGGTGAAAAGTGAATAAATAGAGAATCTCATGAAGAACCAATTTAACACCTCACCTGAAAGTAGTTCTATGTGATAGGTTGCTTAGAAAACTGATGGAACTAGTGGCACCAACTCTTCTAGAAAAAAGGAGCAGTCGGTGCAAGATTATACCACAAATTTTTGGAGGCAAGCAATGACCTTTGGAGTATCATTGGTAGATCCCTACATCAAGTACATCTTCAGGTTTCATGAGAAGATCAAGTTGGAGTTGAGCCTTTTCTTCATCTGTGATCTTTCTGTGGCCAATACCATTGTCATGACCATATAAAAGAAGAGTCGGGTCTACAATGAGAGAAACTTGAATCTCAACACAATAAGGTAACTTATCTTTTGACCCCTTAAAGTTGACAAATATTATAGTTATTACAAAATTGCAGGACATGACAAGTAAGGGAATTGGAAGCTTCATATGGAGTTATTTTTGGAACAAAAAAATATAAAAAATGCATCACCACCATGACAAGCATTAGAGGCATTATGGAACTTAGGCAAGTGACCAACATGAACCTAAGCTTGTCTTTGATGGTTAAATCAAAGAAGACAAGCCCACCACTGCCTCCCCAATCTGAGGTCAAGGAAGCCCATTTCACTGTGCAAATGCAGGTTAAAAGCAAAGTGGTTCAAACTATCTTTGACACTAGCAGTACGAAAAGTATTATCTCTAGAAGTATCATGGAAAGGTTGGGTGTAGAAATGACATCTCACCCTCCCCCTTACACACTAAGGGGGATTCACAAGTATGCGGATAAGAAGGTTGACTGGCAATGTAGGCTTAGCTTCACCATCACCAATCAATTCATTGCTAGTGTTATGCAAAGTAGTATCAATTGACATGTGCCAAGTCATACTCAATAGTCTTTACCTATAGAAGTGAGATACCATCTACCACCATTAGAGAAGTATTAACTTAGAAAAGACAGTAAAATATTTATCATTTGTAGGGATACTTTAATACAAATTGAGGATTTGATAGTAGTGAGACAAGCCAAGGGGCTACTAAATGCTTCCTAGCGATGCCTCACAATAGTGATCCAACTAACCAAATCCGTTCATGGAAAAACCAGGCAAGCCCAAACCAAAACCCATGAGTTGTGAGTCAAAATTTGCATACATGTCAAACAGCTAAAAAAATGATGTTCAAAACTCAACAAAGATGTAAGGCCCACAAAGCCCAATATCGGATTTAGGAGAGGCCTAAGCTCAAGCAGAGCACCTTACTAGAGTTGCGGGCCAACTTGATTTTCTCAAAGTAGTGCTAAGAACCATTATAAGCTGGTTCTAGTAAGTAATAGGGGAGTTGTGATCCATGAGGGATCTTTTGGATGAGTTTGGATTTGTTCAAGAATTTATTTAGACAATATTTATTTTTGATTTGGTTAAGATTAGATCTAGATTAGATTTGTTTTGATTTTTTTCTAAAAAGAAGGAAAATCAAATTTATTTAGGATTTATATCCAAATCTAATTCAAATTTTCATTGGAGCTTATCCTTGGCTGATTTTATTCCATTCATAGTCCAAGAGGAAAATAATAGGCTGAATCATCTATGTAAGTGGGCAAAACTACAAACTAGAAAAAGGGAAAAAAGACAAAAGGAAGAACTCTAGCCTAGAGAAAGATGAATGAGAAAAAAGGGGAATCCAGGGAAGAGAGAGAGCAAAGAAGGAAAAAAAAGGATGAGAGAGAAAAGAAAAGAAGAAAAAACAAGAAGAAAAGGTGGAAGGTGGGTAGGTAAACTCTGAGTTTTTGCAAAGGACATTTTGTCTTATTGCATGATAAGTCCCTCCAAACTCTAAGTTGTCACTATTTTGACTTGTCAACTGATTATTAATTCAATTTGATTATTTAAAGTTAGGATACGTGCAATTCAAGTTTTTTGATTCTTGTAATTATTTTTCCAACATATAGAAAAAAAATGAGATGATTTTGATTCAAGCAAATACTTCTGCTATGAATATAAAATGATTATAGACAATTCATCTTAGCCAAAGGCTAATTAACCCACAACTTCTTCTTTTAAAACATAGAAGGAATACAAATGGAAATCTTAACTCTCTCTAAGAAACTATTTTTGACTAGAAATCTATTTGTCGAGAATAATGCCTAGGATAAAGCTCTCCATTTGTCAAGAATAACTCAATTTGTCAAGAAAATACACACTCGAGAATAACTCCTAGAATAAAGCTCTCCGTTTGTCAAGAATAACTCCATTTGTCAAGAAATACACACTCACATGCACGCATGCACACATACATTTCCTAATTCTAAATAAGCTAGGAGGTTGGATAATTATCAAAATTAGATAAGTTTGAAGGTTTAAAAAATCAATAAATTAGGCAAAACTCCTAACAGAATGGTAGAAGAAGATGATACATGAAAATGAAAGAGAAGAGGGGTGGTCGGTTTCCATAAAGAGAAAGAAAGCAAAAAATTTTATATGTTTCTTTTTTCTCACAATTAAATCTCTCAAAGTTTTTAATATTCTTAATAAACCACATTAAGCAATCAATTCTTCAAATAGATTCATCTAAATAATTCATCGAATCCCAATAACTTTTAGGTTCCGCAATCTGATCCCTCTAATTTATATAAACATATGGATATGCCAAAAATGCTATATTATGTTCGTAATTCTAATTAAATTAAGAATTCAAATTATTAAAACTCATGAAATGGATTATATAATTTCTATTATTTATCACGCTCATGTGAATAATGCATGTAAATAAAAATATTAATATGAATATCAAATAAAATGAATTTAAATGTATATTTACGCTTTGGACCACAAATATTGGATAGAATCAAGAATGTTACACATGGTCAAATTTGTGGCACTTGTGTTGTCACATGGAATAGGAATACTCTTATGCTTGAAGTCATAATCTCCCAATTAGTGTTTAGTCAGTCAAATTTAAGCACAACAACTCTCCATTGCCACATAATCAACTTGGGCCATTGATAGGGTAGTGGATATCTGTATCTCCTTAAACCAAGGCATAGGGGATTAAACCAAGATAGGGGATTGTCCTAGTATTTGAGAAGTGGCACTAAACTTTTTTTCTTTATTTTTTAATCATTTTTGCTACCAATAAAGTTAAAATCTACGTGCTCTATAATATCAAAACTAATATCCTAGGATACCATAGATCAAGTCTTCGCATGCCAATAACAAGTATTTGAAATTACACTTGATTATTAACAAGTGCGACTCCTTAGGGCTTCCTTGGGATCTATCATACAAGCAAACACTAAACATAGTATCTAATCTACTAGCCACATGATAAACAACGATTTCGTTAATTATCTTAAGAATGGCAACCAATATAGGTGAATTAGTTGTCACAAACCAAGTGCTAGATCTATGATTGGGGCTATAGTTAAAATAAGATCTAACCTAGCAAGCCTAACTGTCATGTATTATTTCTATAATAACCTTGTAATTTATTGAACCTGAACCACTGACTCAAAATATTTAAGCTCAAGTTGTTCAGTAGTAATCTCCAATCTCTTATATACCATATCATATTACTTTCAGAAATCGATGTAGGACGGGATGTCATAGTCTCTCCCTTAAACACTTGACATCCTCATCAAGTCAAAAATCCATATTTATATCCAAACAAAATAGGTACGAAGATGGTTTTACTTTAATACCATTTTGTCACAAACTAGATGCTAGATCTATAATTGGCACTAAGGTTAGAACGAAATCTAACTGAATAAGTCTAACCGTTATACAATATTTCTGTAATGACCTAAAAATTACTAGGTCTCACAACTTGTCGATTGAATCACTGTCTCGAAATGCTTAAACCCAAGTTATTTAATAGTTTTCTTTAGTCTTTTATATATGATATCATATTACTCTCGGAAATCGATGTGGAACAAGATGTTACATTTGTCTAACCTCTTTTATATATGTTGATTATTTAAAAATATTTGAAATATGTGTCACGCCCCGATCACGGGCCCGTGACCGGCACTAGGGCCCACCGACCCTAGTCAGCCTTAAGACCATCTCACATGATTCCAAACCATCATATCATATGAATAATATCGAGTATGTCGTACAAACTCAATTTTCAAATACAAACCAGAATCCTGTCTGAGAATAACAAAGGAGTTTCTAGAGTACAAAACAGTAACATAAATAAATGTGCCCGTACATCGATCGAATTCCGAAGCTGAAGACAAATCCTCACGACTGGAATACGAACAGTCAACCTGATCTGGAATGATAATAAAAGGATGAGTCGCGAAACTCAGCGAGTACAGATGATACCTAGTCTATGCATGTTAGGATATGTATCATACCACAAGTTCCAAAACCCTTTTTAACACATATAAATACAGTGAGCAGTTCAATATCAAATCATACATATGTGAGGCATCAAGATAATCAATCACAGGGCCAGTGTACTCCCCGCATGCTACGGTAGCACACCGTCCGTCGGCTGAGCCCTTAGCTGCACAACTCATCTCATCGCTGGGCCAAGGTACTCTCCGTATGCTACGTTCCACCGTCCGTCGGCTGAGCCTGCCATCCCAATACAACCTAACAATGCGTAACATGTCTGCGACCTCTACCGCCTGCGGTCCCTGCCGCCTCATCTCAAACCCAGGGCCCTCGCACTGGACGCCACAGCATTGCTATCCTCCAGCCGAGCCACCTGGCGTCCCCAAAATACATCTCACAATACCAACCTCATGTATAAGTCAAAAACAAGTATACATATTCATATACAGTTTACATCTCAAAAGCCACTATCACAAACCAACATATCTCACTGATAATTCATAAAACACATAACACATATCCCGAGTATAATATAGTCAAAATACAGTTTTCAAACCACATAATCATCATGTCAGAAAACCACAGTATGAAATCACAGGTATAGAAAGAGTATCATCACTCACAGTACAGAAATCAAGCCAATAGAGAAGTCTCGAGTCACCTCCACTCGACTCACGGTCAAGATATATCTCCTTAACCATATCTGTAGTCAAAACCACACAAAAATCATTACCAATACCAAAATCAGCACAAGAAACGGGCTTAGTAGCCCGAACCGGCTCAAATCCCATCCTGGGACCCTTGGTACGCATCCCAAGGTACCAAAACCCATCACAAAGACTCACGTGTTTCACTAATATAGTCAATTTCTGCTCAACAACCCTTAACAATGGTGAACTAGCCCTTAAAATCCCGAACCATAATAAATCGATCACTGAAAACCCTTGAATCGGCTTAAATTGGCCTAAAACTACCTCATCCCGAACTCATTTGGCCACGAAACCCTCAAAATCAGATTCGGAAGGCCCAAAAACCTTAGGAACCACTATGAACCGGTCAAAAATGAGCCAAAATAAAGCTGAACCGGCCAATTTATCATTAATTATCCTTGAACCGGGCCGATTTAATCAAAACACTAAATTTCCGGTCAAACCGGACCTCCCCGAACCCCCGAACCAACTCGGTTCAGTAGGTCTTTTCTCCCTGATTCCAGAACCGGTTCAACTTCCCAATTCCGAGGTCGTTTGACCACTGAACCGGCCGGTCAAAGCCACTGGCCGGTTCAGTCAACTGCTTTTTTTTTTTTTTTTTTTTTTTTTTTTTAACTGAGCCAGCTTGGCTCAGTCGGCTAGGAGTCGGCTCGGAGTCGACTCGGCCAGCTCGGCTCGGAGCCTGCTCGCCCCGGCTCGGCCGGCTCGGCTCGGAGCCGACCGCCCGCAATATCAAAGTTTATACTTTTTTTTTTTTTTTTTATAAAAGGCTGCCCGCGGCTCCAGTCCGCGGGCTGCCTTGGCCCAAAGGCTAGTCCGGGCCCAATGGCCTGGACAAGGCATGCGCCCATGCGGGGGACCCGGATCACCGGGTCCGCCCCTTTCTCACCCAGCTTAACCGGGTCTGTAACTTCTGAAAATTCAAAATAAATTATAAAAAATCGAAATAAAATAGAAAAAACCCACTTACCTTATCAATCCACACCCGAATTTGGTAGATCTGAGCAGAACGAGTTGAACTACGCCCAATAATCGGATCAAAAACTAATAAATCATCAAAAATTTTCCAAAATCTCCTCACGAATCACAGACGAACCCATTTGTAGAAAACACTCAATTTCTCTCTCTAAACTCACCCGAATTCTGAAATTGAGAGAGGGCTTTCATTTTTCTCTTAAATACACACGCGGCGGTGTGAACAAATCACCGAAAACTTCAACCATCGCGGCGAATTCGGCGTCAAAAGCTTTGGCCACCGATTTGGACCAAAATTTCTGTTTTCTTTAGATCTAGTCCTCAAATTTTGTTTTTCTTCAATTCAGTCCCTGACAATTTCAATGAAATCCCATACTTCCCAGAATTCCCAAATCAACCCCCAAACTTCTAATATTTCCAAATTAAGCCCCCAAATCTCTAATTTTCACAATTAAGCCCTTGATTATTAATTTAATTAATTATTATTTATTTAAAAATTGGATTATTACATAAAGTTTTAGTGGTTGGCAATCAAGCAAATAGGAGAGAGATATCACATCGAGATTAAGGTTAAAGTTTCTAGGAAGGATAAAGAACAATGTCTAATTTTAAAATCTCATGATCAAATGGGTTGTTTTTTATTTTTTATATTTCAAAAAATGTTTTACAAAATAGTTTTGCAAAACATGAATAGAAAATGCGCCCTAAAATGCCCCCCTTTTCTAAAAAATAAGAAGATAATCAAAAATTTTTAATAATTATTTTTGTTTCTTACTTTATATTTTCATCGTCCCAGATCTTCTTATAATAAAAAACTTTATTTTATGTCTTAAATCCTCCATCATTTTTTTAACTTGTCTAATTTGTTCAATTTAATCCCTCAATTTTAATTTAAACAAATTTGATCCTTCAAATTCTAGTTGATGTCAAATGTGATAATTTGTGCTAACTTCTATCTAATTGACATTAGTTTTTATTAATATGAAAATTTACATTTGATTTGTATGTTATATGTATTGTATCAAATAAGTTATATAAATATATTTTATAAAAATAAAGAATGTTTATTGGATTAAAAGAGGATATATATATATATAATTGCAGTTTTATATTCACATAATTTCACACTTATTGAATGAAAATTAAAATAAAAGATTATATTTAATATTAAACCAAACTTGGTAAATTATATTTATTTAAATTAAAGTTAAAAATTAAATTAAAAACAAATTAGGCAAATTAAATGGAGGACGACTACATGGGCGGAATATAGGCATTGTGACTTTTGGGTTGGAACTAACGTCTGCCTAATCTAGCCCAACAAATTAAGGCCCGCTACAAAACCAATAAAAAGTATAAGGTTAGGGTTCCCTTGCCTTCCCGGGAGGATTCTTTCGTCGGAGGCTGAGCTGAAACCAAAGCTAGAGTGCAAAGTGCGTTGTCGTCCGTCCGCCGCCTGGAGAAATGGGTAACTTACCTACAGCTTCTGCTTTCGTTGGTTTCGTCTCGATATGGTTTTCATTTTTCAAGATACTTGAAATCTCGATTTGAGCTTTGTAGTTTCATTTTGATGGCGTATTGTAATAATTTGTTCAGGTATATCACGAGACTCAATGCACAAGAGGCGTGCAACTGGAGGGAAGAAAAAGGCCTGGAGGAAGAAGAGAAAGTACGACAATCTAATGCACTCAAATGATCTTCGCTTTCACTTGCATTCTTTTAAATTATGGGAGAAATGGGGAAGATTGTCTGTCTTGTCTTTCTCTTTGTTCTAACATTTATATGTAATTAACTTGATAAATTCTTTATATTTAGATTATTTTATTAAAAATGACTGGGCTCTCTGCCTATTGAAGTAGTACAAACAGAGAAATAAATCAGGCTTTGACCATTTACTCACTTTTGAACATTTCATAAGTGGGACAAACGGATGGAGTTGGTGATCACTAATTCTTTTTGTAAAACATTGATTACTAAATGCTTTGGCCTTATCCGTGCTATTGTCTCTGTGGATAACTGAAGATAGAAGACTCTGTTTTTTGAATGATGCTTAGTTAATTATGTAATGGTAGGACAAACAGCATTAGTAGGATTGGAAGGACTCATCTTTCAAGCCTTGTGATTACACTATCCTAAGATGATGGTCCGAGTTTGTTAAAGTACCAATCATTAAAATTTTTAGAGTGAAAGAAGTGAATGATCCAAGTTAGTGTCATTAGATGTCCTAATGTGAGAAACTAATGCTAATTGGGATGATAACAAGAGCTTCTTGTAAGGTGCTTCTGCTAATTGTAAGTTTGAATTTATTAGATGGGTATTTCTGTTCTTGAGGATATTTCTTGGAAGCCTAGGATTCAAAAGTCACCTTTACACCTTTTGTTGGAGGACTTGGCCCTCCTGTGGACCCACAGGAAATGCATTTTACTTGAACTATTATCAAATGGGATTATACAATTACGGAAGATGTTAGGCATAAAATATAGATTTCCTTTTCTTTTTTTTTTAATTTTTTTAATCATCAAAAATACTTGAATTTTAGAGATAGAAGCTCAAAATTTCTCCATATGTAATTTCAAATAAAATGCATCATCTTACATATTTTATAAGATGAGAAACTTTTCTAATGCTATCTTTTTCCTTTCATCTTTTCTGGGAGAATTTCTTACTTTGTGGATAAGTTCTTGTGTTGATTAGCTTATAATCTGTGAATAGTTTTTCTAAGTTGACCCTTGTGTATGAATTAGCTTTTAATGAACAAAAATTCAAATTTCTTGTCTCTAAAGATAACTAAATATGAATGCCTGTTACATATAATTATAGTGAAATTTAATTTATAGTGGTGTTATATGAATAAATCAATTACTTAGTTGAAGTTTGAGAAAATGCTTGATATGCATTATCTTTAGTTTGACTTATAATTAGTAAGTGAGATAATTAGATTTTCCTTTTTGGTAAATATGTGTTGTTTGCACTTTGCATGGTCAGATCGCCTTCTTTTGAGTGACGAAATGCCTAAATCTATATTACCATATTTATTTTAATTAGTGCTCTATATGTTTTTTCATTCTCTTTTTAAGTATTGTCCCATGTCTTACTGTTTGCCATTTGTGATTTGCAATATTAGGATTTCTATTTGAAAATTAAAATCTTAATTTAATGACTATGAAAAATGCAAATTGGTCAGTGAGTGTGACACTTTTTTGTGGAATGGGGCATAACCTAAATAAGTATCTCAAAAAGTTTTACTAACTGCTTTATCTGTTTAGTTTATAAAGTTAAATAAACACCTAACAACCACTATGCTATGAAAAGTAAACATTTTTTCCTTGCTTGTGGAACATGTTGCAAGCAGGAAGAAAAATATCTCCATGCCTAAGAGTTCAACACGTCTCCCACCAATTTCCTTCTGACTGTTCTTGCAAAAGGATTTTCTTATGTATCACATTTTGTTTGTGCATTTGAGGTGGTTCTATTTTGCATTAATATCTTAACTAATGGTACCTCAAGTTGCCTGCTCATTTTGCGATTTTTTCATTGGCCATAAAGGTATGAACTTGGCCGTCAACCTGCTAATACTAAGCTCTCAAGCAACAAGACAGTGAGGAGAGTCCGTGTGAGAGGTGGCAATGTGAAGTGGAGGGCGCTCAGATTGGACACTGGAAATTATTCTTGGGGTAGCGAAGCTGTGACCCGAAAAACACGTATTCTTGATGTGGTTTACAATGCCTCAAACAATGAGCTTGTCAGGACACAAACTTTGGTGAAAAGTGCTATTGTTCAGGTGGATGCTGCTCCATTCAAGCAATGGTACCTTCAGCACTATGGTGTTGATATTGGTAGGAAGAAGAAGGTAGCTGCTAAGAAGGAAACACCTGAGGTATCCAGTGCTTTCTAAATCACATTTATCACTTTATAATTTTATGTAAAATCTAGGACTTTCGGACATCCACATGTGTTGACATAGTTATTAATTTTTTAAAATTGAAATATCTTGCATAGAAGGTTTTGCAATCTTGAGAATCTGAGATTCTGCTTTGGTGCTTAATTCAGAGCTTGAAATCTATGATTGCATCTCATGGCATTAGACTGAAAGATCATTTTTTATTTAATTTTTTTTTATTACACATCTGTGTGAACATATTCTTTGTAGGAGTCCCTTGGCGAGGCATTCTTGAAGCTTTGATTGGTTATCCTTATCTTGCTGAAATGTATAGATATATTACACTTGCAGATTGTTTACAATGTACAATTTATTAACAACCCATTATTATAATAAATTCTTCATATTACAAATTGTCCCTGATTATATGAATCTTACTTAGTCTATAAGCCTAATTTCTTGTTGATTAATCTATAATACATACAACATTATCAAGCCTTTGATTTAGTATTTTGTCCATTTTCTACCCTATTACCTTAAACACATCAGTCAACCATTGGCATTGTAATTGATCAAGTCACCTTGTAAATCCACTATTTCAAAAATAATTAACTGGTCAATCAAAAAAAAAAAAAAAAAAAAAAAAGGAAAAAGAGAAGGAAAAAATACGAAGTAACTAGTTGGAGAATATATTTACTGGGAGAGTGTTGAATCAAGTGATATGGGGATCAACGAAAAAATTCATTTGTTGTGCTATATTCATCTTTGACATGACTTAGATGCTTGTTGCCATATGAAGTAAAAGTGAGCGAAGTAGTGTGAAGTTCCCTATCCTATTAGAGAATCTTTTGTTGTTGATTACATATTAGGTTATTGCTTTGCCATTCAGTGACCATCTCATATGAAACATGAACATTTATAGTGCATTAAAGTATCATTGTCAGACACGAAATGTGTCATAGTTGCCTTAAGTTGTGGCCCAAGTTTTATCTAATCTTTGTTTTGCTAGACACATTGAGGATGTGTAGAAGATGTGTCCAAGAATGGGACATGGACGCATCAAGGATCAAATGTAATCTTTTTGAACTTTTTGAGGGGATGCAATAACAACACATTATTTACTATCTTATATGTTTTTGTTGGCGGGTCTTCAACTGGGTTGAACCAAACTTCACCAGGGTTCGTTTGGTTAAGAAATAAGTGTTGCACTCTAACTAACAGCTTAAGCTTTTGGGCTAATGGTTAGCAATAGGTCTCAACATGGTATCAGAGTAGGAGGTTGCAGGTTCAATCCCTCACTCCAACAGGTGACTACTAAGGGGGTGTGTTGATTGAACCAAAATTGCCTATGCTGGTTTGGTAAAGAAATAAGTGTGGCATCTTAACTAACAGTTTAGGCTTTTGGGCTAGTGGAAAGCAATAGGTCTCAATATGAAGTGGTGAGATTTGCCTAGTTTCTACAATTGAGGAAGGAGATATTGAGATAGCTTAATTGGTCAAGCATTTTTTGCTTTTTTTTTTTTTTTTTTAACTTGAAGAATATTATATGGTTTGTTCTTTTGCATTACTTTTTGGTTTTTCCTTGTATAACTAACAAAAATATGGATATGTTATAGATATTTGTGTGTCTACACTATGTCTTGCATTTTCTAAAAATTGTCGTATCCCCTTGTCGACATCATATCGAAACAGGACAGGCTTGTCTGGGTATATCCTTTGCATACCATGTCTTTTTTACTAGTAAATTCATGTAGGAGTATGTTGGCTGATTTGACTTGATGAAATGCAATTTGATATTGAATGGATAACAAGATATCCTTAGAGGTTCTTGATATTGGTGTCAGTTGTCATGCATCTTTGCGTTCTCAAAGTGACAATTGTAGTAGTTGGAGCATCAGCAAGTGACCCAATTTTCTTGGAAAGTGGAAGAATTGGTTTAACCTTTTGTCCATAGAGCAATTACAACTCAGAAGATAGAAAAAGTAATATGGCAAATCATAATGAGTATAGGACAAGGGACAACTGGGACAAAAGCCAAAAATGTATTTTAGGTGTCTAGTTATGATTTGTACCTTCAATTCTAGACAAAGTATATAATGTGACATTTTATTCATAATTGTTTTACATATTCTTTCAGAAATATATGAAGTGATCATAAAATGTGTGAAGGCAATGCAATAACTTTTATGTATATTAGCAGGAAGGGGAAGGAGTTGCTGTTGAGGAAGCCAAGAAGAGCAACCATGTTCAGAGGAAACTTGAGAAGCGACAGCAAGGTCGTAAACTCGATCCCCACATTGAAGAGCAGTTTGGTGGTGGTAGGTTGCTTGCTTGCATCTCTTCTAGACCAGGTCAAAGCGGGAGAGCAGATGGGTGAGTATAGAGGAAAACCAAAGAAAAAAAAAACACCAGAATGGAGTACTGCCGTTGACAAGTATATTATGATCTGATTGTTTGCTCCTTATCTCAATTTTTTTGATGTGTCAAAATTCAATGATAGGTACATATTGGAAGGAAAGGAATTGGAGTTCTACATGAAGAAGATCCAGAGGAAGAAAGGCAAAGGTGCTGGTGCTGCTTAATCAGTTGCTCTACTGCACAAGACATTACGATGTTCAATTTCTTTCTTGCTTTTTTAGGATATTAATTTCATGATGTAGTTGATAGTACTACTCAGCTAAGAACTTTGGTTTCCTGCTATAGATGATCTGGTTTCTGATTTGTGTTGCAATCCAGTTTTGGCCAAAAGTACGACGTTTGTAGATTATAATGGTTTTTTGTTGGCCCTAAGCCTAGATGAGAATATTGTTCGTGACATTATAAAATATGTATGTTTGATTGAAATATTTTAAGTGGGAGATCCTGATGTACATATAACGTGTCATGAGCTCGATGTTGCAGGTAAGGAGATACAACTGAAAAAGATACAGGGTTTCCTCAAAGTCAAAGCCATTTTTAGTCCCTGGACGAAAGGCCCGTGTTCAATTTGGTCCTTAGACTTAAAAATTGTGCAATCAAGGACCTGAACTTAGTTGAGTTTGTGTAATCGAGGACTACGTTCCAGAGGGTGACAAACTCGATGATGTACAGTTTTTAGACATTTTGTGAGTCATTTAGCAAATAGAGAGCCAGTTTGAAGCAAATTAGTGGGAAAAGTTCACAGAAAAGAAGAAAACCCTGCTGTCGCCCACTTCCTGGACCTGCTCGCCTAGCGATGATCCTGAAACCGTGTTGGCGTCCACCTCTCTTCCTGGCAACCTCCAGCCCGTGTGCTCCCTCCTCTGCCTACCTTGCCCCTATTGTTGTTGATCTCCACTGTTGCTACTGGTCATTGCCTCTAAATTGCCAGCCCTCCCTCCCTCCTCCTTTCAGTTTGACATTCCCCTTCTCCCCTCGTTGAAAGACAAATGTTGGAAACCCTGAAGGGCCACAGCTGAGGAGCAAATGTATCAGATTAACACTTGATCTGACCATCATCCCCTCCCTTTTGCCTTCAAAATAACATTTTATTGAGAGCCGTAGCTGGCAAGGTCCACGTACAAGAAGTATAAATGGTTTCAACCCTTTTGGAAAAGTTAGTTGACTGCATGGAATCAGTGACCGGAGAAATGAGTACCGAGTTTAGTAATTCATAACTTTAAGTCAATTCAAACCATGGTAGTTTTCTAAATTTTTCTCTCTTCAACTTAGGCATTCAATATAAGAAACTTGTATCGTTTTCTTGTTTATAAGTTAAGAAAAATAAATTATTGACCTTTTAATGTCCATTTTTTCCTCTTAAATTAATAATTAATTGGCCAAAAATCCCAATTTCCTTTCTTCTTAACTTTTGCAGAAGATAATCGACTTCTTAGTTGGCCCAGCAGTTTGGCTGTCACAATAAACAGTAGTAGCTGTTTTGCTGCAAGCCAAGTTCATCAACCAATCCTCCAAACCAAAGAACTTGCCTCGTTGTCCTGGTCACTGCCGTTTGTTTTGCCTCAGTGGTTGACAAGGCAATGGTGGACTGCAAAAATACTTTCCAACTAAGCCACCTGAAAGAGTAAAGATAT
Organism: Thlaspi arvense; assembly: GCA_911865555.2. Lineage (NCBI taxonomy): Eukaryota > Viridiplantae > Streptophyta > Magnoliopsida > Brassicales > Brassicaceae > Thlaspi > Thlaspi arvense. The sequence goes on along the minus strand of CAJVSB020000891.1, from coordinate 102,723 downwards.
AATCTGCCAATATTTCAATTGCTGTACATGCTCTACTCATATAAATAATCTGCCAATATTTTTTATGATGGCGCCAATTCTCCTCATAAGAACTCTGAAAGTCAAGAAATTAAGGCTCAAACAAAAATCAACCACACCTCACTTGAGAATCAACCATAAAATTTATCAAGTAAAATGAGATTGAATCCAGAACCAGCAGTTTAATTATAATAACTGATTTTAAACTAAACATATCCAAAACTAAAATAGCAAAACAAAATTTATCAAAATTACTATAAATAATAAAAAAAAAATTTGAAATAAATATTGCAAAAAGCAAACCCTTCTTCAGATAATTGGAAACCTTAATCCCAATAATAATATTTCCATTTATTGTCCCTTAAAATGAAAACTACTGTGTAACATTAACATTAAACTTGAAACCAATATCCTCAAGCGCAAACACTTCAAACTCTTTATAGAAGCGCATATATATATGTATGTACACATACACTCAGCTAAATGCAACAATGTACAATAAAGATAAGATGTAACGGTTGATATTTTACATTGCATGTGTGCGTGCGTGCGTGCGTGTGTGTGTGTGTGTGTGTGTAATGAAGGATAAAGAGAAAAACTCAAAATAATTCTTACCTCTTATCAAAACCGCATACAAGCTCCATTGGCAAATCTTTCAATCTTGCAATAGGGTAACTAACAATTAAAAAAAAAATGCATAATGTTTTACAATAAGTAAAAGAGTTCTATCAACACACTTTTCAAACTCATATTTTTAAGAAAGTTTTACTTTGAAAATTTTCATCTGAGTTCATAGATAGTTATGCAATATGATTTCACAGAAGTACAGAGATTCATAAAGAAAAACAATTATGATCATCTACAAGTTGGATAATTATAGAAAAGTATCTTGGAAAGTGTAATAGGAACCTGATGCCAATACTTAAGCAGCATGAGTGGACTCGTGTGCTTTCTTAGAGGACTTCCAGGACATCATGACATATTCATAGTCCCCGTCGTTGTAGAGTCTAACCGCTTCATGAAAGCCACTGCATAAGGCAGCTTTCAAGACGCAGTTCTTGTGGTTAGTTACATTAAACCGACACAGTACATAATAATTGGTTTAGAATTTAATCTCAAAATTTATGGCACACTATTAGGTGAATGGTAAACAATTAATCAAGAAGACAAATAAGAAAGACTTGTTTAGGCAATTTAATAAATAAAATGTACAAGAGTGAAAATTGTTGGCCCAAGCCTTTTTCCCATATTGAAGTTTAACAATTTTACTGGATAAGTAGTCTTATATACATCCGTGCCTCATAAGACAATTGTCCGTGCATTGATTTGTAATGAATTGTTTGATGAAAATGGGAATATCGGACCTTGCATGTTGCAATTCCTCTGTTTTCATAACTGTTGATATACAAAAAAAAAAAAAATGAAGGAATGTCAATAAGTTCGTAACTTGAGAAATCCATGACTTAAATATTTTACATGTAGATCGAGATATGGAGGGAATTTGAAATATAAATCCAACTTTGATGTGATTTGGATTGAAAATTTAGGTTCTCTAAAATATAATATTGCTTCTTCAATTATTCATTTTTATCATTAACATTTGTTCATCATCAACTAACATTTAATTTAATTATTAAAATGTCTTCTACATACAGGATTTTTTTGTAAATAACAATAACAATAACAACACCACCATATTGTTAGTTAAATGTGATCCTTAGCTTTTTGACTCACTCAACTTATCGGGAACTATGGTTAGTATGATGTCAAATGAACATTAAGATCAAGACTGCAATTGCACAAATCAGTTTTGAAGACCATTGGTGCAAAATTCAGCCAACATTTAAATTCACTGAGCATAAAGGGTTCACCAATTTTTCATATTTCAATTCATCTTAGGGGACCCTCTCATATTTGTGATCAATCAAACACATAAATAGGTAAAGAGGTTAATTGATTTTGAAGTATATAGAAATAGCAAAACTATATTTGTAATGAAACACAAAGCAGCAAACATGCAACTATTACTACCATATCTCCCTAATGAATTGAAAGTGGCTATTGTAGATTCTACATTATAAAAGAGAGAAGATGTTATCAGTTTATGGAATTTCAACCTTCAAAGAGATGAAAACTCAATGATTCAAATGGCTAATAAGAAGATATTAAATAGAAAGTTTCAAATAGGTGAGTGGGCATTGTTGAAATTACACCCTTGCGGCAAGGATCAGTTGCTCAGAAGGTAGAACAGAAGTTCAGTCCTAAATATTTTGGGCTTTACAAGGTCATTGATAAAATTGGTTTAGTAGCTTACAAGTTGAATCTTCCTGTTAAAGCTAAGGTGTTCTTGCATTTCATGCTTCACAATTGAAAGCTTATAAAGGACCTGTTGCTCTCTTAACTACTTTTGCTATACAATTATATGATGATTACTTCCACAGGAACCTAAAGCTACAACTAAGCTTAGAATGCTGAAAAGGAGGAATCAAGCTCCCAGTATAGTTTTGGTCAAATGAAATAATAATCTTGTTGAATATGCTAATCGGGAATATTAGTTAACTATAAAACAGAAAAACCTTAATTCAACCATTGAGATCCACGGTTATTTCAAGGAGGAGGCTATGTTATAAGCCATTTACTAGTAGAAAGAATTGGAAGTTGTTATGGTTAGTTTTATAGTTAATGAATTGTCAAGCTTGTTAATTAGCCGAAAGTTAGTTTTTGTAACTAATAAAGAGGGGTATGCAAACTAAAGGTTTGGTTTGATTTTTTAGTTTAGGTGTTCTAAAATTCAAATTAATCACAAACCAATTTGAACCAAATCTAATCTCTGGTTCAGTCCAGTTTTTTATGGTTTGGTTTGGATTTTGATTTATTGCTACTTAATAATTATTAAATAAATTATTTATTAAATTTTTTATTGCTAATTAATACACAAATGTGTGCTCTTGTATTAATATATGTGTGTTTGCGTTTGTGACCTATATATATATATATATACAAACACACGCATATCTATCTATCTCTGTGTGTGTGTGTGTGTGTGTGTGTACATATACATGCACATATATGAGGAGAAGAATTCCAAAATTTCAGTCTATGGATGAGAATGGTTTGATCTTGATTTTAAACTAACCAAACTATAAATCTTTTTTACCCAAACCAAACCAACTCAAATTTAATAAAAATTAAACCAAACTTCAAAATTCAGTTTAGTATAGGTAATTGATTTGGTGTTGCTAGCTCCTACTAATAACTGCAATAGTTGTAGAAAAAATGCCAGAGCACTATAAATAAAAGTATTATGGTCAATTTTAAATCATTCAAGAAGATTATTCAAATGTATTTCCCCTCACTTTCTATTTCTGTCATTATCTTCCTAGTTTGGCCTTCATCGTAATTCAAATATCGAAGTTGCCAGAGGAGCTATGAGGAAGGTGAAGTGACCATAACGTTGTAAATCAACACAAGAATAGCCATAATCACTGGGGCGATAAGTATGTTCTTAGTTCAATCGCTCAGGAAGAGAAAACTGGGAAATCACATGTAGCAGAATCAACACGAGGTCGTCAAAATCACTAGTGGCTTGTGGGTCATGCAGATCCAGACAACAACCAAGATGATGAAGAAGATGATGAGCGAGTAGCAAAGCAAGCACTAGGAGACGATTAGCCTCTGTTTAAGTTAATTGTCGTGGAAGCATAAATAACCCTCATGGCGTTGACGACTTCCGTATATTCACCATGTTTGTTGAATTTTATGTTGTTAAACTTTAATCAGCAAAAAAAATTTCACAATATAATGTAGTTCAAATTAACTAGCAGGTAAATTTCACTTAGTCCCCTATAAGATTTTTTTTTAAAGAAGTTAATTTCCCCTATTTACATTGAACAACAGGGCATTTTCCCTTTGCTGTGAATTTAGTTGAAATGGTTTTATGAAAAAGAGACAGGATAGCAAATTCTTTACTTCATTCCAAAAAAGTTCACAATTGTTCTCTCTAATAATCCTCAGAGAAGGTGAAGGTAGATTTATGTTGATGGTTGCATTCTTATTGTTTGATTTATGAGAATAAAACATAGATAATAGTGATTCATCCTCCATAAGTAATTAATCATTCTCTTTTTAGAGGAACGATATCCTATGTAATTGGTATAGATAGTGGCCTACTAAATCTATGACTGTAGTAGGTAGATTCTAATTCATGCCATTGAGGTGCGTCGTGTATTTTGGGATTGTGAAGTATATATTGTGATTAAGGGATCAAAATAGAAATATATAACACAGCAATCCTGATTTAGATCCCTGCACTTCTTAAAATTGCAAAAAAAAACCACATCAATTTCTATTTCCTTTGAATAGGCCCTTTAATAAAAAAAACTTTTTGCAAATTTGTCCTTATCCAGGCTTTAATTTTATTTTGATCTCTCTGAATTTGTCATTTTCAATCCAACCTTCATCCAAAAACCATTGTCAATTAATTTCTACTCAACTTCTAACCTTTTGAAATTGGTCCTTCACTTGCATTTTCTTCTTAATCAAGCATCCTTTCTTAACCAGAGTTTGGTCTAAGCCTTTTTTTTTCCCCGTCTTATTAATCAAGCATTATCAAAACTCTAATTACCTTTTGCTAGGTCCATTAAGATTGTCATTTTCCTTAATAATGTTTATTTACACCTTGATTACCTCTTAATCTAGCTAGAATTATATTTTAATCATACTTTGGTTAACCCTTAATTACCTTTTAAAAATAATTCCATTATAAGTTATTCTATATATTCTGATTTTTTGAACTTTTAAGAATGACAATTAACTACTTTAATCACAATAATTTAGTATTTAAAAATTTCAGCTCCTAGTTTTCAATTTTGTCAAATAGAGCTTCGTAACCCATTTACCCCTTGATCAAATTTTACCTTATTATTATGTGCCATTTTACCTTATCAATATGTGCCACACCTGCATAATTGAATAATAGTATTCACCTTTTAAGAAGAAAGGTGCAAACAAATAAGAACAGAATTTCATCTTTTTAGTGCATGGAATATGATCCACCTTTAGACAATTATTAAACTTTATTTTAAAATATCTATTTTTTTTTTTTTTTTTTTTGTTTCCGGTGATATTAGAAGCTACTTATGATTAAAAGGGAGACTCTCAGAGGACATTTTCAAAAGTCATTTGGCAATTCTTTTTCTTTTTTCCAGGTAACACAGGAAAATGAAAAAATGAAATTAGAAAGGTCCTTTCCCTCTTTTCTTCTTTTGACTAATCGATTGGTCAAATTTTCCATTTCAACAGCCGACAAGTGGAACTCTATTAGCACCTTTCGCGAGCACAAGAGCCAGAAGATACAGAATTATTTACCTAGAATCAAGGAGTGCAGTTTTATTCGCCTTTTAATCTTGCATGTAAACGTCCCTTCATACACGCGTACACATATGAAACGAAGACATGGAAAAGACAATATTGGTCAGCACTTTGCACTTTCCCACTACATTTCTGAGTATGACAGACAGACAACACCCGCTGCACCCTTGATCTAAGCCCCGTTTCTTCTAGGCCTTGCTATCTATGGGCATGGATACGGCCTCTTGCTTTGCTGCTTTATTCTGCATTTATTAAATGTAGCACATGTGAATCAGTCGAAGATCATTGTTAACATATGCTGTGTACATCAATACTAGCACGGTGAAGGACACGTCTCTACTTACAGCAGTTCTAATTTGCTCTAATTTGTTCATCTTGGCAAACATGTTCCCATAGAACTGGGCCTCCTCCTTGTTGTACTCCTTCACTTTCTCCTTCAACATCCTATACTCAGATTTCACATCCCTACAAAATAGATGCCACTTGATGTGAGGGACACGCCATATAATTGCTGATGAGCTCATGGCTATAACTTGCACTAGATAATATTGCTGTTCAACGGTTTTATTAGAACCATCTTCACTAGTATGTCATGATATCTCAGACTACACACATTAAAAAGTTGGTGAACTACTATTAATTTACTAAATTATCCAAAAGGTCTTCTCAATTAACATCAGGTCTTGCACCTCTCCTGAATGCATCCACCCTGCTCTCTCTCCCTCTGTTCCTATCTCCCGAATGTCCATTGATTTTGCAGTCATGTTGGTAAAGCTAGGTCACATCCCTTCAACATGTTTAAAAAAAAAAAAAAAGAGAGAGAGAGAGAGAGAGAGAGAGAGAGAGAACCCCATGTAGCAAAGAGAATCATCAGGACTTTGGTAAATGAGGTTTCATGGAACCAGTTGCATAAACCCCTACACCCTATACGAAGGTTGGAGAAAAAAGGTCCTGTGTTTGGTTTCATAGTACCCAATTTCTCAATTCTGGCATTTGGTTTCCCCCAAAACCTTCCACTATTTACTCTGATTTTAGGTTTTATAAAACCAAAATCTGATTTCCATGAAATCAACTTTCATTTGGGTTTGGGTTTCATCAAACCCAAGTTAAAACCCCTCCACAATCCCTGTTAAACCCATCAGTTTCCAAACACACTTCTTATCCCATCATTCAACTAATGCTTTACATAATATGATTTACTTTCGTCCAACCTTAAACCAAATATGCCCTCAAAATTTTGTCTATAAGAGTAAATATACCTGTTATCAGGGTCAATTTCAAGGGCTTTCTTTATATCCAATTCTGCCAAATCCAAATCAACAAGTTGGATATAAGCCTGTGCCCTCCTGTAGAGTGCCTTCACATTCCTACTGTCAATTTCCAAAACCTTAGTACAGAGCTTCTCCACCTGCTTGTAATCCTTCAGTTTCAGCTTACAAGCAGCATTGTTCAGATAGGAGGTCAGTTTCAGCAACTTTGCTTGTTGCTTCTCCTCATCACTAAAAGTGGTGTCATATTCGACAAAGTTCACAGCCTGCAATACAACAATAACCTTTCAGGAAGATAGAGCCAGTAGACCTTGTTCTAAATTAACCATAATGTTAATCCAACAAGTTACCTTCTCATATCTCCTTGAGGCTCTCTCATATTTGCCAGCTTTAAACAGAGCATTTCCTTCTTCTTCTTCTTACACGCGGCTTCTATCTTCTCACTTGTATACATTTCCCAGGATTCCTTTCCTATAGTTCAAAATTTTTTAAGCACTCACGTTAGTCCACTTCTTGGTAACAACAATCAATGTAGTCCTCCTCCCCCTGCATAGAGCCCTAAGAGACAGAAATAGATATATCATGTTTAAGAAGAGAACTTCCGTATACCTTCACGAAGGACACCATCTCAACCTCATAATATACAGTAGAATTGGCAGGTATGACAGCTAGTTCTTGACAGGATTCAGATGAACCAAAAGCATAATTTGGCTCAATTGTCACAAGTGCAATTTCTCCTTTCTTCATTGTTTTGACAGCCCTATCAAGTCCATCAATAACTTGTTCTGTTCAAAATCCAAACAGCAGGCTAAGCTTAGCACACAAAACACATCCTCATATCTACTAGAAGGATTCAAGGGAACCAATAAAAATAAAAAAGAGCACATTTAAAACAATTAGAATCAGATAACATCTTGACTACCTTCATCAACTTTGAATTCAAATGGATCCTCATCATATCCCTTCTTTAAGAAGACAGTTCCATCATCCAGCATCCCAGTTAGTTTTACTGTAACATGAGGGAATTAAGTTGCAAATGAAATTACTAAGCTGCTCTTTTCAAGGAAAGTGAACAAAGAAATCCGCTAGTTTTTATATTTATATGCAAACATTAAATTTACCTTGCACAATTGCCCCATCATTTGGACACTCGTATCCCTCTCCTTCCTTGATGATTTTCTTTAAAACCCTCTTATCCTTAGTAATTTCTGAAACAGTTTTCCACGACACCAATTCAAGATCAATCTGAAGTGTGGCATTGGGTGGCACAGCACATTCCACACCACTTGCTAGCTTGCCCATTTCTCCAAATGCATCTATTGTAACAAATTAAAGTAAGTAACTTAAAACAGTAATTTTAGCAAATGTAAAGAAATGCAGAGTGCACTCACATTGTGGATTCACTACCAAATGGACCTTTTCTCCCTTTTTCATTGTTTTCACAGCTTTTGACAATGCAGGACAAAAATAGCCTGCATTAAAAAGAGAATTTAAATATACCTGAAAATATATTAGGGGATATCAAAAAACTTGTACCAATTTCAGTAAGACAAACCGTCTCTGACAGTGAACTCCACCCCGTCGGATTTTGAAATCAATGATCCATCCTCAAGCCAAGCCACATATTTAACTGCAAGAATGAAAGGTTACACAAAATATCAGTAACACCTCCCATTTAGTTGAAAGAAAATAGAGGACAAGAATATATAGTATTGTTACCAAAAACTTCATCCATATCCTTGGGATTCTGCCACTGCTCTCCTTCCTTCAGTATCCTCTTTGTTATGCCTCCATCCTTGCAAATGTCCTTCACACTAGTCCAAGATATTAATTCAACATCAAACTGGAGGGTTGCATTGGGAGGGATTGTCGGTGAAGATCCAGTCTTCCCATAAGCCAGCTCAGAAGGTATGGTAAAAATGGCTTGTTCACCTTTCTTCATAGTTTTGATACCTTCATCCCATCCTTTAATCACTTGTCCTACATTATAAAATAGATGGGAATAATCTCATTTAGTTACATTCTGAAACAATTAATTCAAAGTTCTAGTCAAGAAGATAGAAAATAAATCTTCCAGGTATAATAAGGCACCCAATGAGAAACTAGATTCACACAAAAATGTACACAGATTGCATATTCTAACAATATGTAGTAACTTCCAAAACTTATTATACATCCTATGGCCGGCAGAATGTGTTACAGCTCTAATTTAGCTTCAGCTAGAAGCTTCATTTTTACGAAAAACACTTACCTGTTTAGCCTAGCAGGCATCTAAATATCTCTTAAAGGCCAGCGAATGGGTTATACCACTGAGATTCTCCCTCTCCCCCTCTCTCTCAGTTTAACCCAATAAAATATTCTCTCAGTTGGGCTACAGATACAAGCTACAGGAAGAAAATTGTGATTTCAATAGTATGGTGTGAAAATCATGATTTTCAACAGCCAGGTACCCTAATAAAACATTCTCTAACAAAAGATACTAGCTTAAAGTTAGAAGGTGAAAATATATTCCAACTTTCTGGGGGCAAAACCACAAGCATAATAAAAAAAGGAAAGAAAAATAAATAAAAAAGTTCAACAAGTTGTTCTAGTTATGATGCATATTTGCTCTAGCAGCACATCTCAACTCAACCGGTCTTTTTCCAACTACAAAACATCAGCTACATGAGTCCTCCCAATCTGCCCTTTTCCACTACTAATCATGCACACATGGAAATGCTGAGAGCAGCACTTGCCATGCCAGATAATGAAGTTTGTTAAACAGAGTTATAATTAGAGCCTTCTCTGAGAAATATGTTATTTTCATTCGGTAGACTACTCATCCACTTTTGAGATAAAAGTAAAAGATAAAAGAAAATATATCCAACAAGCAATGTAACAGCCGGATACTTCATCACAGAACCATTCCTTTCAGAGAGAGCAAAATCTGCCAGTTATCGATTTATTTACATGAAATATATTAATAGCCATTATGGCTAAAACATAATATATATATATTAGTAACATGCTGACTTACAGTCATACCAATCCTAAGGAAGATTTCTAACTTACCAAAAATCTGATCCCAAAGAATTCATAGATACGCTTGCTGCAAAACAAAAATACGGACTACTTATGATTAACTCACTAAGAATTTACAAAAACAGAAGCATTGAGATGAAATGCATTAACTAGATATATTAGATTGCAACATGGAACAACAAAAATTTACGAATGCATTACATTTTCAATCAAACACAGAAAGTAATCTAGAATACAGACATCGGAACATGTTCTATTTCCAAGTGCCAATCAGGTCATACATACTCACGAGATGATTTCATCGGAACAACCCAATGTGACATTGCAAGATCTCAAAACACGTAATGGGGATAACAACAAGATCGTTTCTATTTCTTGAGACAAGAATGCAAAACACTACTGGTCCTTACCAATTAGCATCAAAGGGTTCGTTAGCAATATTGCAAATAAAGGAAATCGTTACCTTGACCGAGCGTAAACTTGAATGGTGTTCCTCTGTCGCGACTTGAATCGAACTGAGTGCCATCGAGCAAGGTGCCTACGTAATGAACTGAAGAGCAAACACTAACTTATTAACACATATTCTTTAATATCATCAGCAAAGAAAATCGAAAAATAATGAAGAAATTGATGAATGTACCTTCTACCTCGTCTCCTTTCCCAGGAGTTTCCCAGCCTTCACCTTCCTTGACAAGCTTCTTCTTCAGCCCACTCTTCCCAATCTCTCTCTCTTCCCCAACCTTGAAAACGGGGGTCACCTCAGGGAGCTCCGCGTCCATGTCCATATCCAAGTCATTGTTGACATTCATTTCTCCAGCAGTTGGGAACTCGAATTCGTCTTCCATAATTTAGCAGCAGCAGTGATCAACGGATGGAGAACGAATAAAGCTTTGCCGATATCGTATCAAAAAGCCAAGAGTAAGGAAACTTCCGAATACGTACACCACTACCAGAAATGATGCCGATCTGTAGACAAAGAACTGTCCACTCAGAGGCTTTTATCGAAAGAGAGAATCTAGATAGTTCTATGAAAAAGACGACAAAGCAATTTGGGTATCTGGAAAGCTCCCTCCTCTTTGCACAAATATATAGCCAGGCGTTTATCACGTGAATCTGTAGATGCATATGATGCACAAGTTACAGGTGAAGAATGAAGATGGTTCGAGAGAGTACACAGAGGAGCGGGTAAAACGCCCCCGCATTTCGGATGCCTTGTTCCCGGCAAACGGAAGATGACCGGAACAGAAGTGCACAAAATTACATATTTAGCCCCAGCCATACAGTTGGGTCGGGTGGCGTCTAGTTTGATGGGTTCGGTGCGGATATTTTTTTTTGTCCTCTTCCCGGCCCCATCAGTGCATAAGTTATGGTCTTCGAACAGTAGTACGAGGAGAAAAAGGTTGATTTCATGTGAGGCACTTTTTTAGCGTGATAATATTGTTAAATAATTTATACGTGATATAATTATTTTATATATATTTATATTATATATTAATTATTTAATAATATTATCTTATTAAAACAGTGATATAATTATTTTATGTATATTTATATTATATATTAATTATTTAATAATATTATTTTATCAAATATATCAAAAGAAATAATATGATATTTTTAAGATAATGATATTTTGTGTCTTAATGTCACAAAGAAAAATTCACGTATAAGAATAAGAGAATAAAAATTATAAGGTTGAAATTATGAATATATCAAAAATTTCTTTGAATTTAATGAGAAATACTCCTTAAATTTAATAAAAAACACTAATTTTAATGTTGAATATCAACGAATCTATTCATATAGTTAAATACCTCAATGGATATTGCAGGGACCAAAAGTTTATTCTTGAATTACCATCACCCATTAATTGAAAAGTGTTGGCGGGCCACAAGAGAGGCCAAGGAAAAAAAAAGGATTAAAGGTGTAGATGCATTCAAAAGTAGAGGAGGATGAGGAAGTGGTGCTCTGAGCTTTACATGTTTTTCATTTCCGCTTCTCCCAGGATTTTGCTACTGATGAAAGATTTCTATTTGATTTCTATTTTTGTGCCAGCGGCAAGACTTACAAGGCCCATTGTTGGATCAGAAACTTGTAGGCACTCCAAGCGTTGGGCAATGCAAGTCGGTTCACGGCCGACGATACCTTTTGGCTAGAATTATTGTTAGATATTTATGTCTGTTTTTTATACTTGTTCATGTTGGTATTGATTTGTTTGTTTTTGGTTTTATAAGCACAGAAATTGTCAAGGAAGTGTGCCTAAAGACAGTAGAATAAGTTTGACCAATCTCTAATACAGAAATCACAAAAAAGCCATTCCTGCTCCACTATTTTATTTACTGAATCAACTAACTAACTCACATCATTTAACTGAATAATATAACACGTACTCAATATACATAACATAAAAAAAAAGAAAAAATTAAATCATTATATACATATCTAAAAAGTTTATTCAGTCTATTTGACTTCATTTTTCCAAAATAAAACTACTAATATAAATATATAACACCGTTTGACTTTCTCTCCCTGACATTGCAACCCGTTAACCTCTCTAGATTAAGACACTAATGCACTGAGTGCTCTTGATGCAGCTACTGCTGAGACCTAGAAAAATAAATAAGTAATGAGGTGGTGTCTTAATGAATGATCTTCTAGTTAAAATCGGGGAAACAAGAAAATATTTGCATATTATTATAAATAAAAATAGTTAGTAGAATCAGTATAACCAATAAGAAATAATATATTATGAGGTGAGAATTCATTTGTTATAATATAAAAACATATCTAATTCATCTGTTGAACCTATAATCTAACAAAACAAAAACGTCACAAAGAGTTAAAGGGTGGAAGCAAAAACATGGTAGCTCTATACATAAATATGAGGTCTAACATGCATATAGACAAAACATAACAACTATGAAATAACATAGAAAAATTGCTAAATGTTATTGGTCATGAGACTCATTCCATAAAACACCACTATAGATGAACACACATGACTTATTTGTATTGTGAAGCCCCACTGGGCAAACAAATCATGTAGTAGTACCACTGTAAACGTGACTACCTAATAAATTATTCAGTGAATAATATATATTCATATTAAATAGATGACATAAAACTGAAATTCCTGTTTCAATTTCATATAACCAAAATAATCATAGTGTATAAAATGAAAAGCATTTCTGGAAAACTAAGGCCATTAAGCTTCAAAATAAACGTTATTTGAGAGGAATCTTTGTCTTCACAATTTTAGGAAAAATAATGAATTTAGAAGAAAAAACCATTCACCGCTACTAATACTAGTGTGCCCAAAATTAGTCCTATCGAGTTCATCGCCCAGCCATAAAATGAAAAGCATTTCTGGATAACTAAGCCATTAAGCTTCAAAATAAACGTTATTTGAGAGGAATCTTTGTCTTCACAATTTTAGAAAAAATAATGAATTTAGAAGGAAAACCATTCACCGCTACTAATACCAGTGTGCCCAAAATTAGTCCTATCGAGTTCATCGCCCAGCCAATATGTCTCTCCTAAAATAGAACCATGTATATAGTCAACATGTCATAAATATGGATGAATGAATGAACAAATTGACATCGTGTTAGAGGATATTACAATTAAGTCCTTCCCTCCTCCATCTCCTTCGGGTTATAATATCTACCACATAGGTACTCTGAAAATTCTAAGAATATTAATATATAATTGTTATCCAATTAGGTATGCTAAGGTATACTCACATTCTATAAAGGAAATATAATTATTTTTTTATAAAAAATAATCTTCAAGCATGTAGGTGAAGTTCTAACCTAGTATTTTAGACATTCTAATGTCAATTTGACCTTGCTTTCACTAAGTTAACTTAACTACTCCTTAACTTTGTTTTAGCCCTTGATCCCCTCTGAGTTGCAACTTTTAAGATGAGCCAATTCCTTACTTAAAATACCTTAAACATGCAGGAAATTTCAGCTTCTACGTCAGATCTTTAACCTTTTAAATTAGTGAACCCCTCAATAACATGGATATGAATTGATATAATTAACCTAATCTTCACTCCCTTCTTAGATTTCCCTTCAATTCTTCACAAGAACAGCCACGAAATGGCTCCTTAAACAAGCCTTTAGTTGGCCAAAGTTAGTGAAAAGGAAAAAAAATAGCTAAACATTAGTTCTCAACATAGTTGTGCAATTAGCTAGACCACCTCTCTCTTTGGTTTGGTCCAATACTCCACCTTCACAATTCCAGTACCTTGCCTCATCAAGTTTTCAAATTTTGCAGCTCTACTCTTGTAGAAACTTCGCAGCAAGCATGACCCAAGCACAATCACAAAACTAGCGACAAAACTCTCACAAATTTCATGTTTTCTCTAGCCTTGGTGTTCCGGTTCTTCCTTTCCCCATCTCCTCTGTTTTTCTACTTGGGGCCCATTTCTAATTCAAAGGGTAGCTAGCTATAAGAGGGACAAAGAAATGGTAGAACAAGAATTAGTAATTTCTTGCCAATTATTTGCCAATTTCCTTTCTTAAAGTGTGGGTCTTCACGCCTTCTTCTCCTCTTTTTCTTTTATTCCCCCCTTTCTTTCTCTATAATGCATAAGCATGCATCTGCCTCAAGGCTTTAAAGGGGCCTATCAAGGCAGTTTAAAGAGCGGCCAAATTTTTTTTTTTTTTTCTAATTTTTGATTTTTGATTTTTATTTTTTCTTAATCTTCTACTGAATCCCCTCTTAAGCCTTAAGGTTCTAGAGCAAGAGTCATAACAATAATTAACAAAAATTCTTAAATTATTTCCTTCTTCTTATTTCCTTTTTAAACTCCGTTAGTTGTAGTTTTGGGCTTTGGTTTGTAAGAATTTTATTATATTCTCCTAATTACCTTACTTTCATTTCCACTTCTCATCTCTAAGGTCATTCTTATGTTAGTAAGCTACTACATAAGAAATAATACTAATAATATTACTTGGTTATATCTTAAAACACACCAATGCCATATAAACATAAAATATGAAATTTATTAAATGTATAGTCATGTATATGTAATGAAGAACATTGAATGGATCCCGGGTGATCTTGGGTGGGGATGTTACAGTTGGCCTTATCAATTTCTTCTTCAATCATTGTTATCTTCATAGATGCTATAGTTTGTTGTTTGTACAAGAAGAAAGAGAGAGCGAAGTGGAACAAATGGCCATCTTGCAGCTCATTCACTTGCCTTACAGGATTAACAAATTAGGGCCTTTTTCTTTCGAGATGGAATTAGGGTTGGCATGGGTGGCGATATCAAGGAGCTAGTCGTTGCCATTGATGAGCCTCACATTCATAGGCCTAATCGCTGCCAGATCATGTACACTTGGACAAGGGGCCTATGATGAAGGCAGGTGTGGGCCCATGTATTAAGCAAGGCTCAGTCACTGTCCTTTCTGCCATCTCCCACTTTTTGGCCCAGCACATGGTGTCCTTTCCAATTTGTCAACCTTTTAGGGTTCTCTTGTTTAACTTCTTCCTTCTCGTTAGGGTTTTTGTCTTAGAGTAGAGAATAAATGTTACTCCACTTGTCCATTTTTTCTCTCATTTTGTAGTATTTTTGTGGTTTTAATTTACAGGTGAGGGTAATTTTGGAAATAAACATTTGGTTTGCCATGAGTCAGCGTATTTAAGTAACTTAAAAAATTTATTAAAATTAGTTTTTTCATTAAATCTAGGAGGTTTTTAATAATTTTATAATTTATAGGTATATTTGATGCAAAGTTGATAGTTGAAAGGGGTTTAATGAATTTTAGTCAAATCATAACAAGATATTTTAAGTAGATTCGTAGTGTATCACCTTTATCAAATAAAAATAAAGTATTATTTATCTTTTTAATGCCATTTTAATTTATAAAATTAATATTAAAACTTAAATTTTAAATTTATTTGATTAAATTGATATTAAAATAATTTTATATATGTCTATAATAAGGAAAATAATTCTGTTAAAATTTGTAATAACATCTAGTCTTGTTTCATATATAATTTACCAGTTAAAAATTTCTAGAAAACAATTTTTCCATTACAAAAGAATGAAAAATAAATTTTTAAAATGAAACATTTGTCTCTTGTCTCTCAATGTCATTTGTCTAGTATATTTCAAGTCTCCTAATTTTTAATACGAGTTTCATGCTTCCTTTTTTGACTTTTATTGATTATATAGTGGTGTAAATATGTGTGTGTGTGTGTTTTAAACAAAATAATTGCCAACAATTCTAGATTTACTAATAATATGACTTTGAATAAGGAAAAGTAATATTTATATATTACATGTATGTTTTAAATTAAACAATTATGCACAATTTTAAATTCACTAATACGACTTTCAATAATAAAAAGCATTAGTTATATATCTTTTGACTATAAATATGCCGATATTTTCTTTTCTTAAATGTGTGTAATTTTTGTGTGTTTCAAAACTAAACAATTGTCAATAATTTTGAATTTGTTAAAAGTAATACTTATATATTATATGGTACGTAAATTTATATGTATGTTTTGAATCAAACAATTGTCTCAAATTCTTGATTTACTTGTATGACTTTCATTATACTTGTATATTTGTTGACTATAAATATGTAGATTCTTTTTTCTTTTTTTCTTGGCTATATAAATATGTAGATTCTTTTTTCTTTCTTTCTTGGCTATATATTTCATTGAGGTAATCTTAATTTTTTTTTTCTATAGGTCAGACTCATTCTTCTTGTTACTGAAACTTAAAGAAGAGTCAGTAATCTCTAATGGTATAAATATTTCTAAAATTAAGTTGACTATGGTTTAGAATATTTATAAGTGTAGAATATTTAATTATGCTATTGAAAGTTATCAGTTATATGCAAATATGATTGTAACATACAAATGCAAGATTCATTCTTATTGCATTTCTTATATGTTTCATAATAATTACAACAATAAGAAAAAGAAAAGAAAGAAAGAAAGAAAGAAAGAAAAGAAAAGGAAAGAAATTTTATGGCTTTATAACTTGTAAGAATCATATGAAAATACCAAAGATTGTTGTATATATAATTGCTATCCATTATAAATCACTATGAAAAAACATAAAATTTACGACGGTTAATTTTGCAAAAAATAGCAATTTAAAATTGCTATTTTTAACTTGTACAATGGTTCTAAAAATCGTCGAAATTTTGTCTATTATTCAATATAATATGGCAATTACTAGTCAACTACTGTACAAATCGCCATATTTTACTATGGTAATTATGGTGGTTAAATTTGATGGTAATCGTTGCCAATTATGGTGGTTAAATTTTGATGGTTCCAATCGTTGCCAATTATGGCCGTTAAATTTTGGCAATTTTAGCCACTGTAAATTACAGTTGTTAAATCATGACAGTTACAACCTCCATCAATTACAACAGTTATGTTACAACAGTTCAAACTACTATAAATTTCGATAGTTCAACCCACCATACATTTTAGTGATTCAAACCGTTGTTACTTACAACGATTCATTTATGCAAATTACGATGGTTTGAATTGCTGTAATTTATGGCACTCAGATGTAAATAATGGTGGTTTAAACCATCATAATTTAGAGCGATTTGATGTAAATTACAGCAGTTCGAACTGCTATTATTTGCAACCAGTTCAAACCACCATAGTTTACAATGATTTGACATAAATTAAGGCAGTTCTAACCATTGTAATTTAGAATTAATAGAACAAAAAATGGCAGTCCAAACCACCTTATTTGTCTGAACTACTGAAATTTTTACCTGTCATAATTTTATTACCTATTACAAATCTATTATTATATAATTCATGCATTGTATAATTCAAACAATTCATGCTATTGATCAAAATGTCCTACAAATCTAATATACCATTCAACATAATATTGATCTGTTCTCATCAAAGTGTCTTACACATCTAATGTCATATTTAAAATTACATTACAATGAGAAAAATGAACCAAAAGATGTTCAACATGAATACGGGCTCGTCTAACTGGCTGAATGAGTGTAGCTGCCATCTAATGATCTTCTTGCCTCAGCCAGTTCCACGACCCCATTTCTTTTATCTATCGATGATTATTAATAATCTCAACAATACAAAATGTCATAAAAATTACAGAATTATGATATGATACACACACACACACACACACACCCATATATATGAAAACAACTCATTTGGTACAAATAATTAACATTATTTATCTCATTTTATTATAATAGAAGTACAAATTTAACACATATCAAGATATAAATATTAATTGCAATATCAACTTCAAAATGGATTTATACCTCTTATGTATAAGGAAATATCTTAGCCAACTTCTTAGGAATTTTTTTCACCTTTCTTGTTACGAATGTAAATACATCATACTTAAATTGTTTCCTCTTTCTTTTGTTACCAGTTTGAAGGTGTGGTAGCACTGGTTGAAGCCAAACTCATACCACTAATTCATGTGGTGGTATGTCTGAATGCAATAGAAGGCAGCACTCCCATGCCTAAGCGTCGAACACAGCCAAGGTATTCTGATTCGACTACTAGAATATGACTATAAAAAGACTATAAAAAGAACACAAAATATGAATAATCATTGTCTTATTTACTCCAATCTTCCTAGCTTCATCTTTTGCATAACTCTCATCCTTTCTCTTATGAGTCACGTCTTACGTTAATTCTCAAGTAACGTACCTCCCAGTCACAAACTTTTAAAACTTTATAGATGTAATGTAGTTAGTAATTAAAGACATGAGATATCTCTTATAAATAATGGATCATGGATGGTCAAGTACCAAAACTACCATTTCATCTCATCTCCTGACCAAACTCTTAGCACTAGAGGTATGAGAAATAATTTGTTTTTTTCGGATTTCTTGATTTCTCTTACAAATTATCCTACAAGTAAAAGAACTACTAACTTTCACAATGTTATAATAGTTATTTTGAAATGCGTATTGAATATATATGAAGTTATAATACTAATTAGTACTTGTGTTTCAGATTTTAACCTATAGTCAACAAAACTTGTCCATTAGTCTATGGAAATGCTTTCAGGAACATTATTGATGATCTCCATTTCACTCAAGGTTGGGCCAAAAAACTCATTCCATAGCTTGCACCTAAATTTTCTCCATTTTTGCTAATTGAGTGGTTAATTTATTGCTTTGCAATGTTTTTCTTGATACTAAAAAAATCAAGACCTCAAACAACAAGAAATTAGTTTTTTATACAATCATGCATTCAAAACAACGGTCAAATAAACTATTTACCAAAGTTCTACATTCAAAGCATGGTGAAAACAATGGTTAAAGAATAATGGTGGCATGAGTGATCATGAGTAGAAGCTAATAGGAAATATAACAGTATCAGTTGTCATTTGTCCACAAATTTCTACAAGCAACCCAACTACATCTCCAATTAGTGATAAATACTCATCAAAATTTACTACTATATGCATTTGGAGAGACAAATTGAAGACATAATTCACCTTCAACTTGTATTGCTTGGTCACTCCTTGTTCATCTTTGACCAATAAAAAATCATTAATCATTGAAATAGTGAATGTAACATAAATCAATTTATTACATTTATGTATACCTATCACATCTACTAACCAATAGTGTTTGTATAGAACCAACAATGTGTCTAAAAAGGGCTTGGCTAGAAGAGGCATTAGTAGAAAGGGCTTGGCTATAAAAAGCCTAGGTAGAAAAGGCCTGAATAAGAGGAAAAGTAAGTCCTGTGGAGCAAGTTTGTGGCAGCTGCATTAGGAATTTGGGCTAGAGTAATAGGAGCTAATTGAGGGTGAGGAGGTGTATCCAAGAGAGGTATAGTTGGTGAAGAGTTCTCATCAAATGAGGCAAGTGTGTTCTTAGTCCGCTTTGGCTTTGACATGGATGCATATATCGTTGATATAATCTTTGTAATATAAGAAAATAAAGATGTGTGTTGCATCTTTAGTCAGAGCAGATAGCCTAAGACTTTTGTGTAATTGCCTAGGTTATTTGTCTTAATTCCAATTATAAATAATACATTCTTCCTAGAAGCAAATTGCCTATACATTCTTCCTAGAAGCGGCTATAGATGAACTAATATATAATTCACTCACCAAGATATACTTCCATGAAATTTCATATATATTCGATGCCCAAGGCAATATAACACAAATAACATATTGAATAAAGTTCAACATGGCATACACGTGTGGTCTCTAACCAATACAATGCAACATACATTTTCCAAAATTACATAACATCCACTATCAAAGCTACCAATTGACAAGCATCAACATATTATTTTAACTTATTTCAAATTAACATATGTGTTTGTATGTGTGTAAAATATAAATGAGGGGAAGTTCTTGTTCTTTCACCAAATTAGAGAGAAAAGAATGCTAATTAAAACTAGGTGTCACGCCCAAAAAAAAAAAACACGCGTTCTAGATTTTTCTCACCCACCCCACGGATAGCTGTATTCCCTCTTTCACTTTTTCTTTCTTTTTCTATTCTTTTCTTTCTCTCTCTCTTCTTTCCCCTTTCTATTTCTTCTTCTTCTCTGTAATTTTGTCGTTTAGTAGCTTGGCTCCACCCGTTCGAACAGCACCCTCCAGCTGCGCCCAAAACTGCTCCAACCACGCTCAAAACTACTCCAGCTGCCAGTCAGCAGCTTGGATGAAGTCACCCGAATAGCTCTACACTACCTAGATCTAGATCAACTGCTGTGCATCACTTAGAACCCAACTAGCTGTGCATTGCCCAGAGCGGAGCTGCTTGCGTCACTCGAAACTGAACTACATGAGCTTGCTTGGAACTGACTCAACTGAAGCCAGCTCGAACTTGTGCTGCTTGATCCCGTGTAGCTCAAGCTATCAAATTTGACCCGCACAGATTCGGCCTTCTGTGCGTTGCCTAGATCTGACTACTATGCACCGACCTAAAGCCGAGCAGTTTGAGCCACTCGAAACTGCTCTAACTTGAGCTGAACCGCTCATGCCGACTTGGAATTGACCCGCTACAGCCACCAAAAACCAACTTATTCCTACACCGCCTTTGACATTGCCACTTAGAGCAGTTACGGCCAAACTCTAAATGACAGGCACTGCACGCCTTCGCCCGATCTGTCTTTCACCGCCAATTTCATGGTCTTTGGTAGGCGACCAAAACCCCTAGCAAGCTATGTTTTCCTCTTTTGTTTTTTGTGTTGCTGTTTTTCTTTCTCTTTCTGTTTATTGAAAATCTTTCCTATTATGACTATTGGGATTCACACAATCACCATCTCTTTGTTTTCGTCTACACTTGCTAGTGGCTAAGGTTTATATTTCAAGCAACCTGCATGGGGGTGCCCATTTAGACCAAAACCCATACCTTAGATAGTTGTACTACCATCCATTACTCATTGTCAGTAGACTGTTCGAAAACAATTGACTGTGTGACTTTGATGGTGAGTAGTAATATGAGTTTCTTTATATTTTGCAAGTATTATAACTTTCGTTGTGTTTGCTTTAGTATGTTAATATATCTATGATTGTGTGAAATTATGAATGAGACATTATAAGAAAAATGAAAATGATTGTTGTATGCATTGATTATGGAAGATGCGATTATGTTGAGAATTGGGTATTGTAGGGATGGTGATAAGTAGGGACAGTGATAAATGGGGACAGTGGTAAGCATACCCAATAGTTGTAGACCCACTTGTGATTCCTACCTGTGATTTCCGCCTACTGTACCTGGTCTACTATTTATCTGCTACTTGCTTTTGGATTGCATTTTTGTTACTTTATGATCTATATTGTGATGTCACGATGAGGTATTGATGATTGAACAGTAAAACTATTTTTTTTTTTATATTTTCTTATATTCGGATTCGTATATTATTACTCACTAAGACATAGTCTTATCTTTTTTTACCCCTTCAGATTCTCGCATTGATTTTGGGGTCAACCCTCCCCATTGAGTCGGGGTATACTGTTGGTAAGTCCCACACAATTGTGCTTGTATGTGGATTGTTCTTTTGAATCTTTTGTTTGTTGTGCGTCATACATGTCTTTTGGATGACAACAGGTTTAGATTGCTCTAAATTGCCATGGATAGGAATCTTATCTTTTGAAATTATGTATCCTCGTTCTCCGTTGTAAACTAATTGAATGAAAGTAAATTTTTTTGCACAATAGTTTAGTGGTTGCTCAATAGCTTGTTTTGGTAATATGAGAGTTATTATGCCTTGATGTTAATGATACATGTTATATGAACTGCATGGTGATTTTTTACTATATAACAGGGACCTATTAGACAGGTTATAAATTTTGGCAAATATCCAACTTTTTGGGAGGTTCTGTCGAAATTTCGGTAAAATTTCTGTACTTGGCTAAATCCCTAATCTGGTTAAAGGCTTGCCTAGGATGGGTTGCCCATCCTTGGTGCCAGTTGCGGCTCCTGTGTTTGGGTCGTGACACCAGGACATGATCTCCTTGCTTTATATGGATCCCTACAAGTAAATATTTGCACATAAAATGGATTGTAAGGCATAGTCTAAGCATTGGACTTTAATATGAGAAAATTTTAAAGATAACAACTCACATAAGATTTTAAAGATAACAACTCATTTTATGCTTGCATATATCTAGCTTTAATTCTCTATTTATGTCATCATGCTCATTCTCTTTTAGTCTCAGCAAAATAATTCTAGAATATTTTCTAGCATGAACCTTGTTTATCTTGTCAAGTTTGCAAATTATTAGGCTAGAACATTTTTCCACCATTTTGCGTCTCTAGTGAATTTGTTTTATCTATGATAAAGCTTTCATTCTTATGTAACTAGCTAAGTTGGCAAAGCCTTGACAGTTGCACAACTCGCATTGGGGAATGATGTGTCTTGCAGAGACACCCGAGAGACAGGTTTGTGACATTCCAAACCAAGTTTGGAATATCCAATCTTGACACTTAACTATGTATTACACATTTCATGCCTTTTAATGCGAGCATGCATTTTACTTGTGACATGCATATTTCAAGAAAATTATAAACTTAGGAAATAAGTAGCCTATCCTAGTTTAGGTCTTAATTATATTAGAGGACCATTGGAATGATTTTATAGGCTTAAAAGAGGAATTTTGCTCAAAAGTGACAGTTAGAATCAAAGAGAAAGATGAGGGACAAAATTGTCATTTCCACAAAGGGGATTTGCGGACCTACGTAGGGGAGGTATAAAAGCCTCCAAAGGCTCTAGAAATAGCCTGGTTCGTGCATGCTAGAGAGACGAAGAAGCAAGGGAGAAGAGAAGAAGAAAGTAGAGAAAAAAGTAAGAGAAATTTTTAGAAAATTCTAGAAAAATGATTTTTGTGTGAATTTTGTTGTAGAGTTTCATGCTAAACATATTTCTATTCCATTTGCTTGAGGAAAACAAGATTTTTGAAGGGATTAAGCTGCTGAAATTCATATGAAATGAACACTCCAGAGAGAGAGGGAACCTATAGGAACATGCTAGTTTTGAGTGGAATGTATTGAAATCTCATGTTGGCTTGAAGAATTGTTGTTTCAATGAATTTATATGAACTTTCTATGCAGGTTATGAGGCTGGAACTAAGATAAAGGAAGGGAGGAATTTTGTGGGAGTAAGAAAGGAGGGAGAAAATTGCAAGAAAATCAAGAAAGGGGGCAAAACATAAATTTGAAATGTGTAGTAGGTTGCTGAAATTTTTCTGCAGAGAAACCTTTACTTGGCTGAGCCATTAGGCCTAGAAAAGGGTTAACTTTTGCTCAATTTTGATACTAATAGAAGCATTAGGAAGTGTTTTAGCTCAATAAAAAAGGAAATGTAAAGAAGATACCAAAATTTTGACAAATGGGTACAAGAATCCAAGAAGCTAGTAAGGGTAGGATTGTAGAAAATTTTTCTGCAATGTGTGTGAGCATATGGCCACGAAATTAGGGCATCGTTGGGATCAAATGTAAGCTAAAAAGTGGTTAGATAGAGGCGGAGATTAGCCTAAAGAGAAGAAAGGAATAGAAGCCAAATTAGTGCCAAATCTAAGTGAAACTCACTAGGAAACTAAGATGATTAGGAGTATAATTTTTTCTACAATAAAATTCAGCAACCATAAGTGATTTAATTGAGACCTTACGGGCTTAATGAAGCTTAAAGCCAAGGCTAATCAACAACATACTAAGTGACTAAAACCAATTAAGAAGAAGGTAGGAGACATTGGCTCAATTTAACTTGAAATCTAGCTAAATTTAATTAGGGGCAGTATGAAATATATGAGTAAGGTCGTGAATAAATTTTGGGAATTTGTAAACTAACTTTGAGAGGTTTTATGCTCTCCAAAAGGTAACCAAGTGAAGGTTTAAAAAAGGTCAAAGAGTGCACCAAGAAAGAATGCTAAAGTAGTAAGGTAATAGGAAATAAATAAAAAATAATTTAAGAACTTTCTAATCATTAATGTGCATAACATGTTGACATGGAAAACTTAGGGAAATGGACTTAGGAGCTCCTAAAAGAAACATTAAGCAAGCTGAATTTCTACTTATCTAAGCTAAGAAAGGATAGAAACATAAAATTGGAAATACAAAAGAATTAAGAGGAAGGCAAACATAAGGAATTGAAAGAAATATAGGTTTTAGTAACATGACCTTCATTACTTTGCATGTGCATGCAATTTTCCTACATTCATAGCATTGTATTCACTTTTCATGCACATTGCATTTATAGGCACTTGAGATAAGATTGAATTCGATCCAGTTTAAGGTGAACAAACCAAGCATCCCTAGACTAGATACATGATGAGTGGGATACTCTCTTAACTTAGTCATTTCTAAACAAATATAAGTTTTTGATGAAATTGAAATTTTATGCAAACCCTACGTGTGTATTTTGATATCAAAACATAGAAACATAGTGCTTACATTTTGAATTTAGTATATTTGAGCCTTATTGTTGTTTTATGATATTTTGGAGTTTCGGCACTTAGACTGATATGTTAGGCAATCATTTGGGGCAGGTAATTGTTCTACACACTTATACTATAACTATGGATCCATTGGGGTCTTAGATGTCACAAACTATATTAGTCTAACTTGGAGTGGCAATCCATGATTGCAGGTTATAAAGTATAGTAGCACCCGACATGTTTTGTTAATTTTATATTTTCATGATTTTACTACCTTAAGATATTGTCCACTGTGCACACTTGATCAGAGTTATATGACATTGCATGACTTATGATTATCAATACTTGCTAGATTTCTTTCAGACTTGGCTTTTATAAAATACTAATGAACCAAAGAAAAACAATTAACATGAATGAATCTATTTCTTCTATGTTTGTTTTGTTATTGCTTATTAGATGGTTTTTCACATAGCTAAATGAGATGAAATTACTGTGATGTTTTATCTTGGTTTTTCATGAGTAAATAAATTTTTAAAGGTGTTTTATATTTAGTACTACTACAACTATTCTGTTTCCACTAAGTTTATGTTGTATGCCATTCACTAGGAACTTGTGTTCTCATACCTTTATATTTTGTAGATATTAGTTAGACTTTCTTGCACCAACATCAAGATTTCACTATACATTAGTTGGAGGTTGGGCTAGCAAGACTTTCTTATATTCGTTTTCTGTTAGTAGATTATATACTCTGTATCAAACATTTATGATTAGTATGAGAAGAGATGTCCTGGAAATGGGATATAAATGCTATGGTGGTTTATATATTTACTTTGCTAGTTTATTAGTGTGTGATTATGGATATATGCATAGAAATTGCATGAGTTATGCATTTTTTACTGCCTGAGCATAGTATGTATAGTAGATGGATTTATATCATTGTACAAGTGATGCAAGTTCCATTGAACAAGTTCCTAGATAGGGATTACAAATAGTTGTCATGTTACTGGATTTTAGACTCGGTAGTGGGTAGTTGTTTTTCTGCTATTATGCCTTGCTCGATAGTGGTGGGGTTTGACAAGGTTTAATTATTAACATGAAGTAATAGAATTGCCATTTTGGAGTTTCTTGACGAGTGAAGTTTAGAAAATTTTGAGGTAAAATTGTCTTTAATAAAATGGTCAATTCTTTTGACCACATAATGTTTTTATTCTTAGAGGGTGTTATGCGTTAATCTCTTCAACGTTTAGGGAATATCACCCACAGTAATCCCATATACCACAAAAATTTGTGTTAATGGTTCCAAAACATGAGTATTCCAAATTTCTTAGATTTTTAATATAATGGTCTGAGGTCAACCTGCCAAACCTCAAAAGTCATTTTATCTAATAATTTATCCATTCAAGAGTTTATATTTACAACTTATTTAGGGTTTCTCCAAAAAAACAAGAAGGATTTTCTCTCCTTGTAATTGTTTTATATCTAAAACTTGGTTTATAAATTGGATGGGAACAATTAAACAAATGTATCTATTCCTTTTAATATTTTAATCCTAGGAAATTAAAGAATTGTATTGCCCATTAGATAATCCTAAAGTCATTGACTATGCCTATTATTTTAAAGCTAATCCAAGTCATTACCAATCCAACCCCCTTACAGGCTTTCCAAATATACTTCAAAAACAATATTATTATTTATAAAGACACCAACGACAGATAGGAAAAGGTTGTTATTGAAATAAATAATTATGAAAATAATGCCATATAACCACTACACCACAGCTCACATTTTAAATATGTAGAAGTCCATAAAGAAAAAAGAAAAGGATTATTTATAGCCTAAAAATATGAACTTGCATATTTTTACTTTTGCTTTAGGCATAGCTCATTCCCATAAATTTCAATATCTTCTCCCATATCATACAAGTTTTTGGGTTTTATATGCACAACAGTGTACCAACTTTTAATCATCTCATCATCAACATAATACACCATTTGAACTTGTGAAGCTTCAATATATGGATCATGCTCTTCACGATGGCCAGTGTGAATCAATCGTGAAAAATTAACAAAAGCAAAATTCCACACATCCTTTCTAAACCCCCTTTCCCTAGTGGTGTTAGCTCATTTATATTTGAATAGCATAACCTTAAACTGACCAAAGTAATTAAACTCAATGATATCTTATAACCTTCCATGATATAATAAATCAGCTTGCCGTAGGTTTTCATCAATACCACTTGCAACACAAGGTGTGGAAGAAGATACAAAAACTCTTCAACTCCTTGTTCTCGAGTGATTGTCCAAAATTTACACCCATTAATATTAAATGCAGAAAACTTTCTAGCATGTTGTGTTGGACCTTTTGCTAGAAACTTCAAATCCTCCAACACAGTATTCGAAATATCTAGGCTCGTTATCTAAATGGACAATGTAAACCATTCTTAGTTAATAGTTTGAATTATGAAGTTATAATTAACCAAGTTGAATATATATATAGAATTTTATAACATTTCCAAACTACCTTATGAGGAAACCAATCAAAGAAATCTCTGTTAACTATCTCTTTAATCTTTGTATTTCAAGGCCATTAACCTTTAGAATGTCTTTATATGTGATTTTTAAATTTACTACACGAAATCTTGGCATTTATATTACACATTCAAATAAGTTTTTTCACATTGATAATAAATGTTATTTATAGTTTGTGTAGGTACTCACTCAATAAATCGTTGTATTTATATACAATTTAGTAAAATATATCGATGTACTTAAATTTTTTCTATAGTTGACAGTTCAAAGGTCGAGAAAGCTCTTATTGCTCTACCCATTAGTGGAAAAATATTGGTGGGAGTAGGACATCATTTTGATTAGGATAATCATCCACACATCTTGACCTATTAATTAAAGTCTCAATCATTTCTATATATTGAGAACAAAAGGTAAGAACCTCTTTAGCTAAGTAGTTTCAGCTATAAAAATTTCTAACTTGGCTTTATTTCGTATATAAGATTTAAGATGTCCTAAATACCTAATGAAAGATCAAGAGTTAGCATACTTAAGCATTTTGCCAAGTGAGCTTGAACATTGAATAAAGCGATATGAAAATTATCTTTCAATAGGATACATCAATCGATAATGTACTAAGCCTCGAGGTATTGCCTCACCAACTAGATGACAAGTCAAACGAACCATGATTGTAAAGAATGATGGTCGGAATAGCATTTCTAAGTAACAAAAGTGTGAGCATGATTTGAGGTTGGAGCCTGTCAGGATCTAAGAGATTTAAGTTGTCACACCCGCTCCCAAGATAGTGAGCTAGATGCAACAACGGGGCAACAACTTACACACTATTGAGACAGAAATTTGGCAATTTGTCGACTGTTGTAACTCCTTAGACTGCCTACCTATTACCTGTATAGGCTATTTAACCATTCAATACACATTATCTATAGCTTAACAGACAACTAGCTACCATAACAACATAAGAGCCAAGACGGCGTGCCCTGGCAATCATAACATCAAAATAGCATATGCAGGCATGTATTAATAGCAAGTTAAATCCATGCACAAGCATATTTACATGCATACAAGTCATCTATGTCTTCTTTAACTCATGATGCATCTACAAGGTCAGACTACCATAGATATACAGCAGGCTAGAAAGTATACATGTGCAAACTATAGCCCATTCTCCCTATTGTACATATGTTACATAAGTTACACCCCTCAACAGAGGTCATAGAGGTTGGCCCCACCTTTTAGGATGGTCACACCACTCACGAAGATACAACATAGGAGTAAAATGACTAATCTAACTACGAATCTGCAAGAAAAGGGAAAAAGTGAGATAGAAGTCCAAGTGAATAGCATATAACCAATATTAGTGGAAATAGTGAGGTTTTGATACTATAGCAATTACAAATACTATTCCATAAAATTCTAGAATAAGACATAACAGATGAGTCAATATCAAGAAAATCAAATTTGTGTAGTAATATCGACCATAGCATAAATAGATACATTTGAAGTTATCAATAATTACAAAAAGCATTTGATAATCATAGAAAGCATAAGAAATCCTCAAGGATTATAATGCATATCATGTGTATAGTTTAGGCAGATGTGCACATCTGAATATGGTGCATCTGGGGTAATAAAACATAGAAGCCATGAAAATTAATAAAAAACATGTTGGCACTATTGTATTGTGTAGCCTGCACTAAAGGTTGTTGTTGTTCCCTTAGCCAAACTAACATAGTCTGCGACCTTTGGGATCCCTTACGGATCCAAGTCAATCTAATCATATGTCATAAAATAACATGCATGTAGAACTACCGCTAACCCCGGGTGGTTGCTTGACATTTATACTCTAGTGCTGAAGCACAAAATATTGTAAAAACCATCAAACTAGGCATATAATAGAAAGCATAACATAGCTGAGTTGTTTCAATTTTCTTAATAACAACATAGAGGCATTTGAAAAACTACATAATTTGAGTAGAAAATCATATTTTAGAAAAATAACTAAGATTAAAAAGATGCCACTCATAGTGCATACGGTGTTTAAGTTTGAAGCTCTAGAGGTTGAATTCTTTGATCTAACATAAGCTCGTTTTTCTTTCCTATGATTTAATCATATGTATATATGTAAATAACATGTTTTAAATGTGAAATGAGAATACATGTGTAAGATGATTCAATTAACCTAGGTTTTATTTTCCTTTTCCTTAAACCCTTTGTGTCTTTTTATTCTTTATTCATTCTTGCCTTGATGTATCTCTATTCTAGCCCCTTGTTAGAGTCATTTTATTGTGTAAAACTTTCTTCCCAAAATCTTTAAGTTGCTGTAATTTTTAGCTCCCAATTCCATAATTTAAATGCCTAAGATTAACCTAGAATTGGCTTTACTCTTTTCTGATTCAAGCCATGCCTTGGCCCTCATTTTGGTCATTCTAAACCATCAAATTTCATGCCTTTATAAAGATTATTTCCCTCTCCAAATCAATATACAAAGCTGTAAATTTCCTGCTGGAATTTCTAGCTTACATCAAGTTATTTTCTAGTTGATTCTTTGTATTGTAATGTTGTAATTTGGCTTCAATATGATACAAAATTTCACCTTAGCTCCTAATATAGCTTGTATACTTTTTAAATTTCTTGTTAAACCCTAGTTTAAGCCTTGGTTAAACCATTTTAGTGACTGGTCAATCTCTTGACAACCTGTAGAAAAATTTTGCAAGAATTTCTGGTTGCTTGAGTTGCTTGCCTTTCCATTCTAATTTAATATTCTTTGTGTTTCTTGAACTCAATTTTTATCTCCTTGTTCTCAACTTCCTTCCCCTTTTTTTTTCCCTTATGTTTTGGTTTGTTTTGTAGATCCATAATTCTTATCAAAGTCATCCTTTAAGTCATGGCAAGCACTTAAAATTTAAGCAATGGCAAGATGCATGGTTTTTATTCAAAATTGCATCACAAAGCTCATATTTTCCTCTCCTATGGGTTCAGCCACCCCTAGTTCAGCCACCTTACTCCTCAAAATTTCATTACACCACATGAAAACATGAAACTAAGTAAGAGGATTGCAATTTCTAATCAATTATTGCAACAAATTAAATTTAAACTCTCAAAAAATTCCCCCTAGGTTTCAGCCTTGATGAATTTTCAGCAACCTCTCTTACTCAAAATTAGGATATAAAAGGTGTAATTGAGAGAAGGGTAGATTGTCTAGCTCACTTTTGCAAAAAATTTGAAGAAAAATTGTATAGACATGAATTTCCATAATTAACTTACCTTATTTCTCTCTTTTCTTCTTTCTTTTATTCTCTCTTTTTTTTCTTTTTTTTTCTTTTCTTTTCCTTCCCTTTTTCGTAGTGCACAAAATGGCTTTTTGTTGTGTGTGTTGTGTGTGTGTGTGTGTGTATATATATGTGTCGGTCGGCTGCTTCACCAACCTTAACTTTTGGAAATTACAATTGGCCCAAACTTCGCTTAATTACATTTTGACCCCAAAATGTCTAAATTTTGTTAATTAGTCCCAAAATTTTTAGGATATCCCTATTAAGACCCTATTAATATAATCCTCCAATAAAATTGAATGTATCTACATACATATATTTCTATAATTTTTCTTTCTAATTCACTAAATACCATAAATTCTCCCATTATTTAAAATTTTTCCTACAAAAGCTTCTCATCTCTCTCTCTCTCTCTCTCTCTCTCTCTCTCTAACTTGGTTCTCAAAATTCTTTCCTAGGCTTTCCTAATCTCTCAATTAAACCTTTTTTAATACTTAAATTCCTTCCTTTAAGATTGAAGATAAGAGATTTAAATTTTAAAAGAATTATTTTCTTTTAGAAATTAAACAATTTCTTACAACTTAACCTAACATAATCCTATAACTACAAAAATGCTAATAAGCATACTAGCAAAGGTAAGCTAGGAAATTCTTTGGGTTGGAATGCTGCATAAGTTTTTGCCACATAGTTGTTTAAAGAATGAACAAACTCCACTAATACTTTGTCACTTTGTTTGGTAAAACATTACGTATGACAGATCGAAATAAGTGCTTCACAAGAATGGGACAACCATAACTCTTCAATCCAAATACCTTTCATTGTTTCAAGTCAATGCACCTCAAAATGTTGCTCAAGTACCCTTCTAGAACTATGACATTTTTCAAAGTTCGCAAATATACATCTTTATTTGCATTTTACATTGTAAACAAAGATGGATGATATCTTTCATTCTTAACTGGCCAAAAAGCCTCCTTACAATCATTTCTTTAAGATCCTTTTTGACATTAAGATTGTCTTTTGATTTTCCAGTCTTATTAAGCAAAGTGTATGCCACATTGTCACATATGTTTTTTTCAATGTGCATAACATCTAGATTATGACGCAACAAATTAAACTTTCAATAAAGAAGATAAAAAAATATACTTTTCTTCCTCCACTGTTCAAATTTATTATTAACAATAGTTTTCCCTTGAGGTTTTTTACATTTTTCAAAGGTAGCATTAATGACCTCAAGCTATTTCAAAATATCTAACAGTGACAATGTTATTGGTGGATCCTTTGTTCAATTCTCCCATCAAAACGAACTTGATTCAATCTAAATTTATGACCCTTTTCCAAAAATGATGATGACCCATAAAAACACCATTTTTTATCATGCTTTAATCAACAAGAGCTTGTATTAAAATTACATGTGAGCAAGTAAGATTAGTGTGTGTGTTCCATCCATATAAGATACAAAGCCTAGAAAAGTTACTAATTGTCCACATTAGAGTTGCTCACATTTTGAACATTTCATTTTTAAGGAGTCCAGTGTATGCACTCTCTCATATCACAATTCTCGCAACTCTTGGTTAAGAGGTTACAAGTATATGTCTATGTTGTTACCTAGCATTTGTTTTCCAAGAATGATCATTTACAAAATGATCTTAAGGATAGTGGTTGTACAGAATTAGGACCACTGCCCAAATTTTATAATTCATACTCATAACTCCAAAAGGATTGAAACCATTAATAGCTAGGCTAACTCGTACATTTCATGGATTTGCAGCAAATTCAAGGTGCATTAACTTGAATGTTTTCCATGCCACAGAATCTCTAGGATGTCTCATCAATCCATTTTGACTATTTTGCAATGAATGTCGTCTCATAGATTCTACAATCTTAGAACACATGAATAATCTTTACAACCTCACCTTTAATAGAAAGTATTGCAAAATCTTTGCAGGTTACTTCTTCTTACTCTCCTTCCACCTAGACACCTTGCATGTTTTGCATTTGGCAGGTTTTTATTACCTTCATCCCAACATAACAGATAGTTATTTGGACATGCAAATATCTTGGTATAATTAAGACTAAGTTTGTTGATAGTTTTCTTGGCCTTGTAAAATGAAATAGGGATCTTGGCATCTTCAAAGGCATCTGTTAATAATTCTAGTACATGATCATTGCTTTGTCACTCATTCTATATAAACACTTTATGTGATATAACTGTACTAGAAAAAGACAATTTCAAATACTTCCTACACCCTTCATACAATTTCTGATTACCATCTCTAAGTAATTCATTAAACTCTATATCATCCTCATTGTACACTTTCTTATGCCTTTCATTAACAATTTCTTCTCTTTGTAAAGGCTCATTTGCTACACGTCATTCATTAAAACTGTGCCTAGCAAACCCAAATGCCTTATTGATCATGATTTTCATAAAATTTTGGGGATATAAATTCTCTTCTATGATATGTGTACTTTCAAAATTCTCGGAATCAGTTACATTGGATTTTTCTTCACCATGCAAATACCAAACTTTGTAATTTGCTATGAAAGACTTGATCATCAAGTGCTCTCTAACTATAACTTTTTTTTTTCACTTCTTAAAACCATACTTTGGACATGGACACTTTATTACACGTCCATCAATGGACTGATATTGAATTGCAAAACCTAGAAATTTTCTTAAACCATCCAAATATTCAGGTGTGTTTCGTAATTTACTTATCTAAGACTTATCAATGGGCATGACTACAAAAAGAGTGGAAATGTAAATGAAACATTCAGATGTTGGAATCAAAATATAAAGAGTGGATAGTGTGGAGACAGAGAATATTAATGTCACTAAGGAAAGAGATAGACCTAGTCAAATATTTAAAAGAGAATGCAAGGAGGAGAAACATTCTCATGCATGAAAATCAAGACTTTATGAACAAACATTTCTTGAACCTAAGGGGAGGTTAGAAAGAGGGCCTTATTTTTAAACGAGGATGAAGAGCATGATTTTATTGAGTCTAAGGGTCATGTAGCGCATATGCTCATAATTATGACCATGTTTTTCTATAAAGAACTCATAGTAAGTTCAACAGCTTTAAAAGCCAAACTTAAAAAATAAAAGCCTAAAATTCCAAAGCTTTGGGGTTATCAATCATCCCTTTACCAAACAACACAGAATGATACATTATTATCATAAAGAAACTATGATGTTTTAGCCAAAACTTTTAAATCAGGAAACACATGCTACAAGAATGGAAATCTCAGAATTTAGACTTGATTTCTAATCAAATGGGTCCCCTCACTTGTCAAGAGATGCACATGTGTTAACTTTTTACAAATGTACAACTATTGTGGCCACACGTGCTCATATTTAGCATAACTTATACTTCATTTGCAACATCAAAAATAAAAATTTCATAAGCTAATTGTCCATTTTCATAAACTATGTGTTCATACTTTTGTGATTGCATGTTCTCATAAAAGAAATTGATAGTTTTGATGTTTGGACTATGTGAGATGGATGTGTATATACTAAATAAAATAAATTGAAGTTTTGTTGTTCGGATGTTTCATTCTTGTGCTGTGTTGGTGTGCTTGTGTTAGCATCTGTATTTGGCTTAAACTTCTAATTATAATATCAGAGGATATTTGGGATGCTTTAAGTTATTTTAAGCAGGGACTTTTTGGTTTTTCACTTTGGGCTCTTGAGTTGTGGAACTTTTGACCCTGATTGTCCCCTCTTATATACCATTTTATAAAGAGTTCTATTAACAACTACCCATTTTAGAAAAATAGCAAGAAAAGAGGGTATAAGAAGAATTTAAGGGTAGCATATGCAAAGATTGAGGCAAGTTAAAGGACTAGAATGGAGAAGTTTGAGGACGATTCCTAAACTTGAGATACAAAGACTAGAAAACATGCAACTGAGTGAACCATTTAACAGTTGCCATTACATTCCTTCGAAATTCTCAAGTAAGGAATTCTCTACCTTCAATGGTCCTTTATAAGGACATCACAAAAAACAAGAGCCTAGCTATAAAACTAATGACTGTCATCGTGTGCTTATGCCCATACCAATTAAAATTTTCTTACTTTATTATTTTAGCTTTTACATATAATTATGAGTGTTTAATATCTTAATTTTTTGGGTTTATTGTGTTTGGATCTACAAAATGAAAACAATTCAAACATTAGGACTCCACAGCTTTTACATTTGGCAAAAAAATGTTCTAAACTCGTAATTTCTTTTTTTTTTTTTTTTTTTTTACATTTGAGACTTAATTACTTAGCTTATATATACATACCACAGAACATGACCATAGCCAACACATGCAATACACAAAGATTGACATAGTAATTGCAGGCTACTGTTTCAAATATGAACTACAACTAGGCTGTTCAAACATTACATGACCACAGAAATTGAAACGAGATGAAAATTATATTTAGCTAAAATCATGATGAGAAATTTCTAAAAACATAACCATACTATGAAATTCATTTAGAATACCTTCAATGGGCATAAGTTTTCCCTCAGTAAAGTAGTAGGTGGCCTAAGGCTTCAAATCAAAGGGCTTGTAGGAGTGGGTCAAATGTCTGGGGGTCTTTGGGGGGCTTTTCAGAGGTCGGGAGTAAGGGGAGGAGGTTTTGGAGGTGAAGGAGGGGAAAGAGGGTCTCTAGAGTCAAGATTTAGGGATTCAAATGTCGACAATCATGGTTTAAGAGGGACTTCAGAGGTTAGAGGTTGGGGATTTACAGGGCCTATAGGAATCAGGCGTTGGGGTTAAGGGTTGGGTGCTTTCTATTGTCAAGGGTTAAGGGTTTGGAGGCACACTACAAATAAGAGATCACCTAAGCTTGGACTCTTTGACACATGCTAAAAATCAAGGCAGATTTTCCAAGCTTGCTGTTACACCTATTTTGAATGTCTTATGGGCTGAATTGAGCTGAGATCAAAACATAAAGCTTGTAACTGTTTCTTTAACTTTTTGGGGATTTTGGAATCAACCAAATCCCAGTTTTTTTAACCTAATATATAGCCAAATTACTGAACAGTGTCCATCCTAAAAAATCTCCTGAAATACAAGTGAATTTGGACCCTTGCGGCAGCTTCCTATATTAGATACTTCATCGTGTGGCTCAAAATCCAGCCAAGGTAATCATAAAATATGTCCAGGGGTCCCCACAAGCCTCTTAAACGTGCCTTAAAGCCACTCAATTCCGGTATGCAAGGTGATCACTTTGGCAAGGACTCTCGGGGCAAACTCGATCTCGATCCTCCATTTTGGCCTACTTCGCCACTCCAACGATCCGGATTTTCCCACTTAGCTAATTTCTGCAACTTTTCCGGCACTTTCAGCTCCAAGGGATATAATTCCTACGTGACAACAAAAATGGCACAAACTAACAAGTTCTTGATTTAAACCAAATTAAAATAAGCTTAAGAATATGACAAACAATTAGGTCAAAAGACGATTTATTAGCTTGTACCATAATTATTTTTTACTAATATTTATAACCACTGCAATTATATGAGTATTGTCTTCTTATACTGCTTGCTATTTTTTTGAACTCAAATTTTTTTCCTAACAATGTCTGCATATTTTACTTACTAAAAACTTTTATTTAAATATTTAATAAACAAGTATGTGTAAATTCGTAATGAGAGTGGAAATAAATTAAATTAAGTTAGGCTGAGGCTTAAAAATACTAGACATGCTTTTCAAATTACTATATTGAACTTGCCTTATGGCTGATGACAGGCCAAAAAATTAACTTTGACCTGATTTATTTGTAAAATTGTCAAGATCTCATTTCACTTGTTAGCTTAATTACTTAAACCTATTTAAATTTCAAAATTATATATATTATATCATATAAATATATAATTTATATGATATAAATTATGTTTAAAATAAATTTTTATATATAATTAATTATATAAATTAATGTGTTTAGCTTATGAGTCAAGCCAAATATTATCTAATCAATAATGTTTTAATAAGAAAACCAATTTTCTTATCTTAAACTTAATTTAATTAGATAAATGCATCGTGTCAAGATAAATCAAAATAGATTAGGCTAGTGTTTTAAATACGGCCTAATTTATTTTCAACGTTACCTACTAATACTTATAAAAATTCAAAATTAGTGGGCAATTTTTACTTTTATTAATATTCACATTAAAAATAACTCATATTATATCATATTTCCTCCATTAATGCTTTTCTTATTATCTTCTAGATAATTTGGTTTTATTTCCTCTCAAATTGGATTCTCAAATCCGAACAAGCTTTACTCCAGAAAAATCCCTTGTAAGTTTTTTTAACAATATATGCTAATTAAAATTACAAAATAATATCTTTTATCCAACTCAGCTTCTATTTATTTTCAACAAAAAAAGGAAGGAAAAAAAAGCCAGAATACATTTCCATCCACTTCCATACTCAGCCATTAAAGGGTGGAGTTGGATTTATCACATTTGTGAACATTGGAGAACTTAATTGGACGTGTTTTAAGTTGAGTAACTAAATCGGATATTACATTAAAGTTAGGGGACCAATTGTGATTTAACACTTTTATATTGCACAATAATGAGAATCGTAGCCGTCGGCTTTGACCCCCCCGCCACCCTCTCCCTGTCGGCTCATGACTTTTTTGACGGTATACTTTGGATACAAATTTATAAAGAACCAATCGTCAGCGGTGCCGTTGTTCTCGAAGACGCGGCAGGATTGGAAGAATTTGCCAACCAGAGCTTGTAAGCTGTTTTTATCTGCGTGAGATTTCTTGATGAACTTCTCTCTTCGTTTTTTTTTAATATTTACGCATGTATGTATTGTAAAATAGCAACGATTACCTCTGCTAATGTTCACCGTCATCGAGGAGGTGTCCGTGTCCGTGTATATATGAGCGTTTGTTATAAACAGTTGCTGGTTTCAAGTTCTGTACTAACTTTGTACACAGTAATTTTCATTCAAGTGAGAATAATTGGCCATGATGATTGTAATTCTGATTTTAATGGGAAGAAATACGAAGGGCGGTTGTAAATTATGCAATAAATTTAGCTAATCACACCTCTTTCTCCGTCTCTTACTGCAAAACTTCTGAAATTGACCACAGGGGACCGAGTTGGACAAGTTGGGCAGGGTGAGTTGGAATAAAGGTGGGACGAGTCACTGACATTCAGGTTTTCAATTCTCTTAAAATGGTTTGTCTTTCTGCAATCTATTTCTTTTCTTCGCTCGGTACCTAGTATATGCACCTTTCTTAATTTTTGTAGCTTTCATTTATTTATATACTTTGTCCGTTCTTTTTGAAGAAAAAGGCAAAAAAAAAAAAAAAACTGGTTTCTTCTCCTGCATCTTGTTTTGTTGCGTTGTTACAATTTCTTGCTCGTGAGCTACTGTTTTCGTTTATGTATTCATCATCACCTTAATGAATGATGCAGTATCACTGTTGGTATCCTGGAAGCAGCTGGTAACTTTATTCAACTGGAAAAACTACCCATTGGCATCAGGGAGAATTCTGCATTTTGTCTAAGCTCCAGAGCTTGAATATGAATTGAACAAATTTGTCATACCACAATGGGAGGACGTCATTCAAGGAGTTCCACTTCTCATAATAAGCACTTGCATGCCGGTGGTCGTGTTAATCTTTATGCTGCTGGTCGTCAAGTACACAAACCAAGTGACTTCAAATTGGACTGTCCAAATGAGGTCAAAGAAAATATGCAAAGTGATTCTCTTTCTGAAGTAGGATGGGAAAGCCCAAAGAAGCAATCACAGCAGCTTATGCAATCAAGAGGACCCACTTCATTTCATGATATGGGCACAACTGGTTATGAAAGCAATGAGGATGATTTTTATGATGGGATTCCACGCTTTCCAAGGGCTCTTTCACTCAAGTCCAGATCAATAAGGTCCAAGCAGGCTGTTGCCAAGGTTGGTGCCTTTTGCAATTTGGACTAGTCCTAGTTAAATTCTTTTTGTCTAATGATTCTCCTTTAGCTTGGCTTTCCTCAAACGAGAAACATGCTATGTTTGCGTAATTGGCATGCTTGCTGGCTGACTGGCTGGTTGTCCTCATTCTCCATGCTTTCTCTACTTGTTTATAAATGCATTGCTACTAGTAGATAATACTGAACTATGCTGTGTGATTGGGTTCACCTCTATATAATGCTATGTGACTCCACAGTCTGAACTGAAGAGGTCATGGTGCAATTTGGTGCCTTCCCCAAATGCTTGCTCTGCATTGTCTAATTTTTGCAGAAATACTTCTTCAGGCTCAGGGACAAAGCCAGAAATTAAAATTTCTTGTAGTAGGGGCCTTGTAGTGCGCGCACACACATATGTATGCTGTAAGAATGAAATGACCATTGTGCTGTCCTATGATATTTAAAAAAAAGGTAATGACAAAATATAAAGAAAATCTTTTACAGTTTCCAGTAAGCCTGGTCTCTGTTCGAGCTAGATCTGAGCACAGATAACTTGATCTTTATTTGGTCTTTGCTGAGGCTAAATCTAAAGTAAGAAAAATGGACATGGAAACAGATATAGATATGCATATCTGACATGTGAAAATGTTATTGTTCAAAATGCTCAAGACAACAGGGTATGGCATGGCTGAGACATGCTTATATTAAACTATACATCTAGGAAAATTCCAAAATAGTAGAAAAATAAACAAATGATACATAAAAACAATTTATAGGCTGCTTAAAAATATAAGAAAATTATTTGTTATTATTTGCAAAAGGACCCCTCATTGAGTAAAACAAAATCTTTCATGTCGTGGCCCTTTTTATGTTAGAAGTCTACAATTTTTTGAGATGTGTCCTTGGCATCTTACGTGGAAAAAATACTTGAATGAAAAATGGGTCACAGTTGGATGCATGTCCAACACATGTCTTGATGTGTCCTACGACAACATGAATAGAACTTCAAAATTTGTGCCATCTAGAAGTGCTAGTGCTTCTAAGTTCTGAAGAATCAATCTCTGAACGAGGTGTGGGCAACATTTTTATTATAGCCCCAGTTTTGTCTATAGTTCTCTCACACAATCATGATGAGAAGTATTTTATTATCTATAATTACTGCCATTTTTTTTCTGTCAAAAATAATATACACCATAACCTCAGTCATGCCAAGCTGCAAGTCCAATTGAAGTCATACCCAAAATGCCTCATGAAGTGATTGTGACTTGTAAGGCTTATGAGACTGGGAACGTTATCAGATTAGGACGCATGCGCACCAAAATGCTGAGTTGTCAGGTAACCAGCTGTAAACTGAAGGTTCATACACTAAATTCCCTATCTAGCAAATATAGATGCTTAAATGATGTAAAAAATGGCCTTTTGTCATAATAGCATCAATTTCTCAAAGATAACAATGTTAATGGACATGTTTGATAGAAGAAAAAATTTTACTTAGTGAAATTTTAACTTATTTAAGTGGAAGTTTGCTGTTATGTGTAACTATTTAGTTGGCATCACATGAACTGAACTTTTATGAGTAGTTGAGATATCAGGATAGTTTCTATTGGCAAACATCTACTCCACAGATACCAATGTTGAAGTTTGAGAGATTGAACAAATTGCATTTCTTGGCACAATTTGTGTTATATCTCTTGTGTATTGTAAATCTTTTCACTGAAACTAGGCTGGGATATCATAGCATGGGCAGATTGTGGACCCAAATTTTATTCGCCAAAGGTCTGTAATCAGTGGAGAAATGAGAATTTCTGTGAAGGAGGTCATTAAATAACTGATTTGTGGTAGAGTTGTATTAATTCATTTGTAGGTGTAAAATAAAGTTAATAGAGGCAAATGTTATAGAAAGACAAAACAATAGAATAAAGTCTGGAATAAATTATGCAACTTAATATTGTAATAAAAATTTGAATTTAATAATAGAATTGAAAAAGAAAATTAGCATATCTTTCTTCAAGCAATTAAAAGTGGGAAACATCAGCCAAGCAAAATTCAGCTAAAGAAATGAGTGTTTATACTTTCTTTTTTAACGGGTGAGGTCAAGGTTTTAGCTCATTTCTCCTTTCCAATGATAAATTTATTGCAAGGTCAAATTTAACTTTTGATAGGATATAAATATAATTCTCAGTAGCAGCATATTGTCCTAGAAATCTCTTGTCCACCAGAGTAATTGCTTTGCAAATGCATACATCATTAATCTACAAATAAACTAAGTGAAAATACTTTAATTTAAATATGCCGCACTATTCTTCTAATGGCAAGTTCAATTAGTAATAATTGTTAAAATATTAATTGTTCTCTAACTAAAAAGTTTAGTAGGCTTCACTTTTTTCTTGTGTTAATTTTCTTTTAAATGCAAACTGAACCCCATTAAGCTGACTCTACTCAGGCTTTTTGCAACTATGCATGGCCCACTACATGCATCATGCCACCAATCTACTCGATTCAAACTTGCAATTTTTATTAGTTAACAATTAATTGTCTTAATTTATATACTCCACCCAAGTTAATTGTGGTTTCCCTTCCTCAATTTTACCCTCAATGTGTCCATCACTTGTCCTGACTGGGGCATTTATGAGTTATCTATACATGCTTTCTATTTTTTGTCTTATTTTATCCTTAACAGGCTCAGTCTTTCTATTTTTTTTTTTTTTTGTCTTATTTTATCCTTAACAGGCTCAACCTTTCTATTATTTTGTCTTATTTTATCCTTAACACAAACTTTACCATTTTATGGATTTGTTCATTTTAGTTCTATCCCTCATAGTTATACCACATATTCACATCCGCCTCCATCTTCACATCCACATTTTAGATATGCTCATTTATTAACATGTTATCTCTTAACTGCCAATATGGTGACACCATTCACTAGAGCTGGTATATAGCTGTATTGTAAAACTTGATTTACCAATATAGGTTTATCACACTATATCACGTACTCATTCATCTAATTAGTCCACCTTGTTTTTATTTTATGAACAACATCTGAAGCAACATCTCCAATACATATGCATGATTGATCCTAGTTATAGGAATTGCTTATTCTTAGATCTTGGCCTTCAATTCTTAACCTTTTTCTTTTGTGTCTTCATTTACACTTTAGTTGCATTCTATTTATCTTAAATCTTCTTCATCCTAAAGTCTCTGTCCAAAGTTCTAATTTAGGATTTTGTCCTACATTGGTTTCATCAATTACAATAATGCCAAGAGTTGGTGCAGTTCAGGTGCACTATCTACATCCAACCTTACCCAATTTATTTGGCAAGTCAGATATCTGTCCTTTCTTGCCCAACCTTGTAAAACTATGGGGTTTGTTTAGTGGGGTTGACAGAAAATGGTTGGGATAGGAGTGCACTGAGTGAGTTTAATTTTAGGCCCAAACTGCCATCCATAAATAACACGCACCAAGGTATTTCATCTTGTCCTTCATGTAAACATTTAGTAATTGAAAAGAAAATTACTAATTTTTCTTACAACAATTTGTTAGAAATTCATGTCTTCATAGTAATTGGCTTTTATAATCATAGGTCACCTACCTATGACTCCCCTTTCTATACTTTTCCCCCCCTTAAAGTCTCAACATATATGTCTCTCTGGGAACTCTTTCCCATGCCTTCTCAAAATCTCTAAATCTATTTGAAAATCTTTCCTCTTTCCTCTATACCTTTTCACTAACCTCCCATAGATTGCTCCATTGATTGACCTATCAGGGATAAATCACAACTGCTTGTATGATACTTTCGGTTCAAATATTAATTTGTTTCCAATCACTTCTTCCCATAACTTGTAAGTTTAACGTCTTTATAATAAGTGCAATATTGGATCTTTCTTTTATTTTTATAAAAGGTATATATATTTTTCCATCAGTAATGTATTTTTTTTTTTAATTACTAAAACTCTACTTAGAAATCATGCTAACCAATTTCTACCTATAGCTCCTTAGAACTTCCATATTTAATAGGGATGCAACACGGTCCAAAATATTTTCCTTTCTTCATCTTTGTCAAAGCATATTTCACCTAAGATGCTTTAATGTTATGAAAAAATCTACTTTATCCACTATCCCTTCTTTAATCACTTCTCTAACATTATGCTTTCTTCATTATGTATTATCTAAAAACTCCTCAAAATATGTTTTTTCTTTCTTTAATTTCTTATTTTTATACTAGTACTTGCAAATCTGTATTATTGATACATTGAATATGATTAAAGCCCCCAGTTTTCTTCTCTCTTAATTTAGTAGTATACATACTCTTTTCTCCAGCTTTTGTTTCTAACTTGTTATAGAGATCATTGTGTGCTTTAAGTTAGCTTCCATAATTAGTCTGTGCATTCTTTACTCGTACATTTTATATCTTTCATAGGTTTCTTCTTTCTTTTATAACAAGCTTATTTAGATTTAACATCATTTTGGACATCTTGGTTCCACCACTAATTATCATAGTCCATTCCCTGGACTCTCTAAGCTTCTAATGCATTTATTTTCTTCTATTCAAGTGCCTTTTTAAAATCATTAGTGTATGTTGCGTGGTTCAATATGACTCATCCTCGCCTAGTTAAGAAAACAATCTATTTGACTCATATTCATTATGCTTCTAAAGGTTATTAAATTTTCATCTCCCTTTTAGAGTTGGTGATAGCTATTGTAAGTTCAACAATTAATCTATGTTGTGCGGTTCAATATGACTCATCCTCGCCTAGTTAAGAAGAACATCTGTTTGACTCATATTGGTTATGCTTCTAAAGTTTATTAAATTTTCATGTCCTTTTTAGAGTAGGTGATAGCTATTGTAAGTTCACTATATCAAATTCTAAGATTGCCTCCCTGGTCTCATCTCTATCTCCCAATCCATATCTACCATGTGCTATCCCATATCCTTGTTGATCTTTATCTACATGTCCATTAAAATATCCTCATATTATTATTTTCCCCTTTTGAGGTTTTTTTTACACATTGATTTATTTGCACTTCTCCAAATTGTTCCTTACTGTGTTCATCTAATCTAACAAGCATAAGAACTAATCATATCAATCACATTTTGTCCTAATAAAAGCCTGATTAGTAATTATATTCCCTGTTCTAGTTTTCTTAATGTCATTTTCTTTAAAATTTTCATCTACTACTATGCATACTCTGTTCTTTAGCTCTATTGCTGTTGTAAAGTTTATATCTGGTGTTTTGTGTGTTTAGATTTTTCCCCTACATGTAGTCTCTTGTAAGCATGCTATATTTACTTCTCTTTATATAGTAATATCTACTAGCTGTACTTCTTTACCGCTATGGCTCCTAGCTTTCAAGTAGTTAAACTAAGTTCAATATTGTGGACTAACTTGTTTACCCACACTCCTCCAACATATAGAGCCTCTTGCTTATTTGTCATCAAAATTTAGCACAGAAGTGGTGTCTTGCGCTGTCCTTTGCTTTGGTTTATTCTCTTGTGAGGATGCTATAATTACTTGACTATAGTTAATCTAAGTTAATATTTTGGACTGACTTCTTTACCACCATGTGCTTAACATTTGGGCGCCCTGCTGTGATGCCCAGTGACTGCTTTGTGCTACAACCTAAGTCAGATGAAACATGTAGCTACAGGGAATGCCTAATAAAGATAAAATGTTAAGCATGCATAACTGTTAAGTAAACCCACCACGTTTTGAAATTGGGTCTATTGTTCCAGCAATTCAAAACTTTGTTACCAGGGATTTCACCAGCTTACACTTGATTTCTTTAAGTGCTTTTTCCACTTCTTTATATGTATATTAACCTTCTCTACTTTATTTCACTTTTTCATCATATAATAGTTTTCCACTGCCTTTCTGGGGTTGTGAAGTGTCTACATGCACGTGCTGTTATTATTGCAGCTCACTAAAAGAGAATTCATTAGAAATTGATGTTGATGAAATGATACTAGTTTTTTCCTCGTAAGCAATAGAAATTCTTGATAAGAACATA
Source organism: Thlaspi arvense (assembly GCA_911865555.2). NCBI lineage: Eukaryota > Viridiplantae > Streptophyta > Magnoliopsida > Brassicales > Brassicaceae > Thlaspi > Thlaspi arvense. The sequence goes on along the minus strand of CAJVSB020000891.1, from coordinate 58,428 downwards.
TAAAACCAACATAGAGCAATCTTGGATAGATTTAAAATCCATTCTCTGAACGGTGTATTGGTCTTTAGTGGTTAAAATTTTAGTAGAATTGTTCAACATCATTTCAAAAGATTGGCAAAATTCTGTTACATTGTGAAGAAATTCTTAAGTTATAGATAGTTTGGATGCCTTTGTTTCTTACTAGGGTGATCATCTTCTAATCCGTAAGTTTTAAGATTTATCTTTATCCATAGTGTTGGTGAATCCTCAAGGTAAACAAGTAAATTTGCACCTGGCATCCCTTGTATAAATCCATAAATTGACTGATTTGCACAATGCACCCCACAATTATAATTTTTTGCACTTTGCAACCTGGCAAGGCAAAGGGCCAAAAGGGTGCTAGGGTGCAAAGTGCAAAAAATTGTAATTGTGGGGTGCATTGTGCAAATCACCCTCCATAAATTATAAAAATGGCTTCCCCAAGTGATGAGGTTCTTTGCTTTGTGAAGGCTGGTGGAGGGTTTCTAGTATGTGCAACTTTTCTCTGCTTTATAGAGAGGGTGTTTCCATGGCTCCAACCCATGACCTTCCTGTCCTGAAGGAAAAATCTTGCTGTTGATCCAAGGCTCTCCCTCTTAGAAATATATAACTTATATATAGTATGCTTATATTACTAATTATCCAAAAATGGAGAACTTTATGACAAAAAATGATTTTGATCCATGAACGCTGCAAACAAAATTATAATTTTTCTTTATACATTCTTGTGGTTTTGGTACTACGTTGAAGTGACTTACCTCATCTTCTCACTAATATTGAGTTCTCAATCCATTCAATTTTTAGTTTGGGGTTTATGAAATGTTCCTTGATGTTTATGTGTGGGATATTTGCATCTTTGTATTAAATATAAGCAGATAATTGGTAATACCCAAACTTATACCCCTCAGTCATTGGTAGATCATGGATCCCACCAGTGCTTTGATGATATTATATTTGTAAAGTTTCTTTTAAGTTCTATATTATGCAGGTTACACTAGGGCTTGGTAAGGCTGTTGAAGTTTTGGACACTCTTGGAAGTAGCATGACCAGTTTGAACAAAAGCGGTGGCTTTGGTTTGGCGTTGACAACTAAAGGCAGTGAACTTCAAATTTTAGCGTTTGAGGTTGCCAACACAATTATGAAAGGTTCTACTCTTGTGCAGTTCCTTTCAAAATGGAATATACGGCAATTGAAGGAAGTGATCCTCCTTCAGAAGGCGTGCAACGTTTAGTGTCTGAAGACATAAATGAACTCCTAACTATTGTTGCCAAAGATAAGAGGTTGGTACAACTTAATGGAAAATATTTATGATAGTTTCTTCAAGTGAGGGGCTTCCTCTAAATGGATTTTGATCTATTTCCTAGTAACTATGAATATGGACACGACACAGACATGGATACACAGACAGTAAATCAAGACAGACACATTGTTGACATGGCCAAAAAAAAAAAAATAATTATATGTAGTTTCGTATTCATATATCTTAATCAATGATCATTATATTTAATGTGCTGATAACCTGACACCAAGCATTAAATGTAATTGATTCCAATTATGTTATAAATGGAAAACATATTATTTGAGTCAATGTATAGTTACTACTTACAAAAATAGTAAGACCATTACCAATAACAAAAGCACCATTGCTATCATTCCATGCATTTACAAAATTACCGAAATACTATATATGAACATTAAAATGTTTTAAACAGTCCACAAAGGGCATGAAAATGTTATTAACAATCTGAAAAAGCATTATACAAATTCAAGTTTAGATGGCTTAGAATGTCGTAAACAGTACTTGGAGAAAGAAATAAAAATATACATTTCTATTTATAAGTTAGTGTTAACAATTTTAGATATTTTAACTAAAGTTAACTATCTTGGCATTTGGGGAGTGAAACAAGCAATGAAGAGGAGCAGTGCTCTTATTCCAATGGGCTGCAAGAATTCATTCACAACATTATAAAATGTAGACCCTTCATCTTGCCTCTTCCCACTTGCCTATGGATTGCCAATATTCACTTTTTTCAATCACTGTATCCAACATATCATGCATGACAAGGTTTGTTGGTATCATAAATACTAAGCATATCATAAATCAGTGATGTGAAGGAAAGTTTGTAATAAATTTGGTCCGACCTAATATTTATCCTGCACAAAACTTGTATCACTGGCATCATCATCTTGATAGGGTGTCCACTTTATCACTTATGACTATTTCTTGGAGACCATGGTTTATAAGTTTAAATTGTTTAAGCATGACAATGTAAGAAGCAAACTGAGTTTCAGCAACTAAAAGAAGCTTCAAACTCACAAATTTATTGTATATTGCTAGTGAGCCAATGAATTTGAATATTTTGCATGGCAGAATTGTATAGTGAAGGCCGCCACCTTCTATATAGGAGTAATCCAAAAATTCAGTCGGGCATCAAGGAATTGAATCACTTAGTGAATCCAAACTTCACTTGGTTCCCGCAACTTGATTGTTCTCTCTCTGTTTTTCCCTTCTGCTTTCCATTCTGTTTTCTGTATGTCATTTCCCTTGTTTCCTTGAGAGACCCAGTGAGAGAAAGTGTGGGAACCGCGTGCAAGAAGGCTGAAACCAGTGAGGAACCTATGGGGTGTTCAAGAGAGAGTGTCCTGTTAAGGTTTTGTTGGTTGCTGGGCGAGCTCACGTGACTTAGCTCGAGTGTTCTTGGGACTTAATGCAGGCGGGGCGTCACACTAGTCTCATAGAATGGTTAGCAATGAAGTTTTTAATCACCGTTGCACCATTAGCAATCTTACTGATATATACAGCCAAGTTCTTCTTCACTTTCTTTGTATGAATGTTGTTTAATGCAAGATTATAAGTATGGACAATTCAAGGTGTCTAAAAGACCAGGAAATAGTACCTCATTCAATTGTATTGCACCTTTATAGTTCGGTGAATTGTTGGTGATCACTTAGACTACACTTTCTGGGACAACCTCTTGGACCACTTCATCAAACCTGCAGTGGAAATTTTTTCTTTAGTGATCCCTGAACAGTCAACTGCTCTATGAAATATAAGAGGGCTACCTGTCACTGCCATAAAGCTAAGCAAAGGTTTTCTTTGGTTGTCCTAGCCAACAGACACTCGTGCTTGATGAAAAAAAAAATAATTGTAAAAAATGGACAGGCTATCTGGCATCTTCTGACACGTATCCCTCCACATCCAAGGTGTGTCTATGTCCGATATATGTCTGGCATTGGTATAGCATGAAATATGCAGTATTTGTGTTTCATGGTATGTGCCTTTCTAAAATTGAAGACTTGATTGTTTATTGAATTCTTATGCAGGGAAGAGTTGAAAATTTTTTCAGGAGAAGTAGTTCGTTTTGGAAATAATTGTAAAGATTCTCAGTGGCACAACCTGGACCGCTACTTTGACAAGTGAGTGTGCTATTTATGTTATGCTACTGATAGTATCTAGTATTTTATTTTACCATGTCTTTTCATCTCTGACTGTAATTATATATTTGCAGACGTAGAAAAGAAGTTACTTCATCTAGGCAGTTGCAGGAAGCAGCAGAGCAGATGATGCAGCAGTTAATGACCTTGGTACAGTGTACAGCTGTAAGTGCCATCATTTATTTAAAAATTGTTCCACGTGTTTGGAGTATTTGTTAAGTTAAACTCCCTTTATGGGGTCACATGCTTTTCAGTTGGAAAAAGAATAATAAAAAACAAACAGATGATTACTTACAAGTTGAAGAACTTTATCAGTTTTAAATCTCTTATCCAAGAAACCAATTTGCGTTTATAGAGAATTTTTTTATTGCATTACTAGTTTGGATAAATTCTTGAATAGTTGTCATCAGTTGAAATATAATCTTCATTCGCAAGGAACTAAAGTTCTAAATGTTTCAAGTCAATTTATACTTGGTTGTTCCGGAGAAGTTATGTATAAATTAAAATTGAGGGCATCTTTGCACATAAAGAAGCAGAATTATTTGCAATAGATCTGCTTGTTTTAGGAATCTTTCCTTCTCTGAATTTGATTACATCTCAAGTTCCATAAAAGAGTTTATTAGAAATTATCAACCTTTACGTTGTCACGACCCCAGTCCTGTGCTGGAGTCCCTGGATGAGCTACCAAGCTGCACTTGTCAACTCATGCTCAGATGGTTCAAAACCTTCTGCATTCACAACATTGATGCTTCAAAGGATATAAACATAAGGACATAGGATACAGAAAGAAAGAGGACACGTGAGTGATCTAAGTGCATGATCTGGCAATCATGAGTGCTTTGGTATGAGACCATGTAAATCACATTTATTTTTTTTGCTATCAAACTTCTAGTCAAATTTATCAAGTAAAAATCTACTTTGATATCTTGCTATTCAATGAAATTAGTCATAGAAGTATAATTCTTAATAAACTTACCTCTTGACAGCATCTTCTTGTGTCCTGTTCTTCTTAATGAGCTGGAGAGCTGCATTTGCTCCAATTAATTGTGATCTAGATATAAGAATAAGAAAGAGAATGCAACAAGCTACAAAGTTCAGAGAGTGCAAGGCAAGTCTAAGAAGATTATGTAAAAAGCAATAAGCAGACTTGTCAAATCTAAATCAATTTGCTGAATGAATCAACTACCTCTTTGATTCGGTTGGCAATCAGGAGTGATTCAGGTGAAAATTCATGAGTTTCTGATTCACAATTGGAGTTAAACAAAGCATCCTAGTTAATTTTTTCTAACAGTTTTGAAAATATAGAAAGCAATAATAACCTCGGGAAAAGGCTAGTGGCCTACTAATCAGTCTGACCATCTGAAGGGTATTCGTTTAATATTTTTTGGAATGCCAGTGTCAGATACATTGTTAAGTGACAATACTAAATGTTTTCCTAGCCTCTTGATCAGAAAGGATGGTTCATTAGCCATTCAGCTTTGAGCACTGGTTTGGTGCTTCCCTAGCATTTAGTTTGCCTTCAATATTATAGCAATTGACTTTCTTAAACAAGCTCTGTTGGTCCCTTTCCCTCACGATAAATAGAGAGAAGAAGTTCTTTTGTTTTCTGTCTCCTACAGACAACGTTTTGTTAGTTTTTGTTGTTTTTTCTTTTTGAACTTTTAAAATTAACATTTGACTTCATTAGCCGATCTCCTTCCTTTAAATTCTGAATTTTTATAAACATGCTTTGTTGTTAACATGGTTCATATAAGATTCGGATGGCATGTTATTCCTTGGTTGGGTTGCTCAAAATTAAAAAAGAAAAAAAAAAGGAAGAAAGAAAGAAGGGAATGATTTTGAGGCATATGTTAGTTACGTCTGTAAAAGGGTTTTAATCCTTAAGAGCAGATAAGTTATCTATCTGCCTAGGCACTGAATACATGTATTCTGTGTTTCACAAAGCAGTGCCTTTTCAATCAAGAATAAAGAATTTTATTTTTTTTCTGAATATTCTCCTGAAAGAGATCTATTCTCAGCTTTAACAGCAAGTTAACCTTACTGCCAATTTACTGTCTCTTTTCTACCTCCTGAAAAATAATTGATAGGAGGTACAGATAATCATTTAAAGAAGTGATTTCTGTTGCTTGCTTTCATGGGAAAAGCAATGATACAAAAGGAAATCTCACGCAAGCATTAGGTTAAGGAAAGCAAATGGAGAATATGAGATACTTAAAGCTTGATGTGTGGTGTTTCTAAGTATGCTATTAACAGTCACATGAGAGTTGGCTAGGGACTATCATGAAAAAAGATATGATATAGAAGACAGGAAAATTACACAGCAAACTAGTAGATTTCCATATCAACACTTGTTTTAGTAACTTTAAAGTTGCTAAATAATCATGGATTTGTGTTAAGATTGAGTTTCAAGTAATTCAATACAGATAAGCACTCACCTACAGAAAAGTTAGTATAAAAATAATGTAGTCATCATACCCCATCAATAGCCAAGATCGTGTCCTGTAAATCAAAGTTCAAATTGACACCAAAATCTTATTGGACCTAACCAACTATAAAAATGACTGATTGATGATCAAATTAAACCAATTACCAAACTCTAATAGAATTTTTAATTTGGTCTAATACACTTAGCCTCCAAGTAATTAGATTTTAATTCCTTTAACATGCCAAGTTTAATAGCAAGTTCAGTAAAACCTGGCCCATTTAATTAGTTTTATATAATGTAAGTTTAATCTTTTATAAAAAGTTAAAAATTTGTAGTTAATTGCTTCTCAATATGCACTAGTCTGTTTTATAAGTTGACTTCCAATCATGGCAAAGATGTAGAGGGAAAGATGGGTTTGATATTTCTCATGGATTTGAATTTATGAAACCATAAATCAAGAATATTAATGGTCTGCAAAGAAGTCATCCATTCTCCATGGATGCTTTGTGCTGCTCTTTCCTTTTGCATACCTACTTCTCTTCAGCGTATCTTTGTTTGAAAACCTAGTTACTGTGAGAACTTTCAATGTTCTGCTTTATCATCCTCTTGTTTTCTCTTTTTCACAATTAAATTTCTCTTACTATCCTTTGGAATTCTACGTGTGATGGATGGTTCTTGTTGGTATTGGATACACTCTCTCTCTCTCTCTCTTCACTTTCTTATTCTCTAGCATACTTTCAGTACATCAAATTTGTGGGGCAGATGGATTGGTACTGGTAAGTTGTGGATGAGATATTTCTTTCTAGGGTAAAATGAAAGAATTTTTGAGCTTCAGGTGCTTTGGGACAAGCAGTACGTAGGCGGTTTACAGATAGTGAAGATGGATGAAGAAATTTGTCTCTTAGAATGAATTTTTCTAATTCAGTCCAGAAGCAGGTTTTTACTGGTTCACTGGGTCATTTTAGTTCTCCGGCTTTTTCCGGTTCTCACCTATTTGTTGCTTAGTTTAAGCATTGCCATAAACTGGACCAGACAGAGGTCTGTTTCCAGTTCAAGAGGTTGAACTGTTCAGTCCAGTATAGTTCTGAAAAATTGGTTTTTTGTACTCAAATAAATTACTGAACTCCTTTGCATTGCAGGAATTGTACCATGAGATGCATGCATTGGACCGGCTAGAACAAGATTATCAATTTAAATGCCTTGAAAGAAATAATCCATATGCAGCTCAAAGAGGTGACTGTGCTATCCCTATCTACATATCAGTTTAGAATCATGGACTGTAGCTCCTAAAACTTTTCTTGTATCACATAAATTGATGTAAGCATTTTGACCAACCAGCTCGTTGAATTGCCATGCCTTGAGATATTGGGGTTACTTCATAATTAAGACACAAGCTTACCTGCATCTGTAGTCTAAGTGCACCATTCTACCTTGTTGCAGGCAGGCAAATTAATTTAGAAACAATGGCTTCAAATGTGGAAATGGTTGGTTCTTTCCTTGTGAATTGCAAACTATACAACTATTTAGAGTTGCACTTGCATAGGAAAAAAATTACAATGACAATATAGCACATCTTGTTTAGAAGTAAGTGGACATATTACTGGCATCGTTTTAAAACTGGACCAGCCTGGTCTGTTGGACTGTTGACTGGTCATATTACTGGTCTAGTTTTTATTGAAAACCAGCAAAGCTAAAAGAACCATTCTATCTTGTGAAAACGTTCAAACCAACAGTCTAATTGTTCAGACAGGTGAACTGGTCACATTTCAATGCCAACCGGCTGGTCTGAAGACAACTGATTTTTTTAACCAAAAATGTAAAAATGATGTGCAAGGGAGGGATCGAACCTAGGCCAATCTTGTGGATAACTGGTGTTCTGCCACTGGACCACTGGTAGGTTGCTGTAATTGCCTTGTTTAATAAAATAGATAATTGCAGTTCCTGGATCTAGATCAAATCAAGATGAAATGAACTTATTCTATGTTAATTTAAGTTATTGTTAGGAATTTATGAATGTGAAATTTAATTATAAATGTTGATTGAAGTTATTGTACGTAAATTAATAGTTTTTTTAACTCTTTAAATTTTTTTCGGGTATCATGTGTGTGTGATAGCAAAAAAAAAAAAAAATTATATATTTTATATATAATATGTTATATATATTATGTTATATATATTATAATACATTATATATTTTATATACCTAGTTAATATTATATATATAAATGTAATATAATATTATATATTACGTAATTATGATGTCAAGGTCCAATTGCGGTTCAATTGTGGTTCAATTAACGGTTGGACCGGTGAATCGTGAACCGATAACTTTTTCGGTTTGATGAACGGTCTAGTTTTTCGAACCTTGATTAGTAGTAAATGCATGGAGTTTCTGAAATTTTTCCATGCAGTATGGAAATCTATAAAACACTAAAAATTCAGCAAAACAGTTAGTTTCCTAACAGACAGCCCTAACTATAAAAATTTACCGAAAAACTCACAATTAATGACTAATTCCTTTTTAGCATCCCTTTTTTTCTTGTTCACAAGTCATCTCATTGGGTGTGTGATGCAGAAGCTAAAGGGGCCAGATTCCAAGAATTTGGGATTTCTAATATTTTATTATTTTCAAATTTTTATTTGTTGAGATTGATTATTATTATTTTACTTTTTATTATGATGTTTGTTTGTGAATTCTTGCATGAGTTTTCTGTTGAGGGGGTAGCTGTTCGTTGTTTTCCCTCTTCTCTTCTTCTTCTCTACAAGGTGCCCATCAATTTGATATTAGAGCAATCCCTAGTCTTCTATGATCAAGTTGGAAAAGGGCCAATTTCTTCTCGTTCTCTTCTTTTTTCTCTGCTTGCAGTATTCTGTAATCATATCCTCTTGTTCACTGCTTCTGTTCCTCTTCTTCCACAGTGCACCAATCACAAAAATAAAAAAAGAAAGAATTTGTCTAAGACCTTTTCTACTGCCCCCAAGCCACCTTTGAAATCTATAACCACATCCCCTTAACTTCATGTTCATATAGAAAGTGTGGATGAGGAAATAGAAAACCTAATTTATGAATATATGCATTGGTGAATACCATACACAAGATCTGTATTTATGTTAGCAAATACTGTACAAGATATATATATATATATATATATAAGTGACACAACTATACATAGATATCCTTTATTTACAAAATATTTCAGCACTCCCTCTCAAGTTAGAGCATATAGATCATATGCACCAAACTTGTTACTAATATTAATAACTTGAGGACCTCTAAGTGATTCAGTGAAAATATTTACTAACTAATTACTTGAGTTAATGAAGTTATTAACAATCTCCCCTTCAAGTTATGTTTTCTCTAACAAAATCAAAGTCGACCTTAATATGCTTGATTCTCTTATGAAAATCCAGATTAAAAGCTATATGGAGAACTGCTTAATTGCCACAAATTAGCTTCATTTGACTAACTTCTCCAAATTTTAACCCTCGAAGTAGCTGTTTCAACTAGATAAGGTCACATGTTGCTTCAATCATGGCTCTGTATTTCACCTTTGCACTCGATATGGCTACCACATTATGTTTCTTATTTTTCCAAGATATCAAGTTTCCACCTATAAAGACACAGTATCTAGATGTAGAATGTCTATCCGAAAGTGGTCCCACCCAAGTGGCATCCAAGTAGTAAACAAAATGAGTATTTCTTCTATCCTCATATGACAATCCTTTTCTTGGTGCTTTTTTCATATATCTTAGATTCTTAGGATATGAATCACGGCACTCCAGTAATAGTCACATGGCAAACTGAGGAATTGACTAACTATGCTTATAGCAAGTGAAATATCAGACCTTGTTAAAATGGGATATTTTAATTTCCCAATTAATCTGTGCTACCTTCCACGATTTACCAAGAGCTCTCCCTAATGCCGGTAAAAGTTTAGTATTCAGATCCATGGGACTATCCACGGTCTAATAATTTAACATGGTATCAAAGCAGGCAAAGGTCCTGTGTTTGATTCTCACTGCCCATAAATTTGAAGTTTCCATGTGTAGGCCTTGTTGTGATAAAAAAAGTTTGGCTACACATGAAGGGATGTGTTAACTAATGAATTAAGTTACTTTTCTCTCTACAAGCTTAAGCTTTTAGATGAAATGGTGGTTAACAATTTAACAGTATCTAAAGGTATCCATAGTAGACTACATAACTGAGCATCCACCTTTTTCCAATGAGGCTGAGTTTCAATGGGCATGTCTTTAGCTGATTTTGTTAAATTGTCTTCAAGACCTTGATCCATGGATCAAAGTTCAACTGAGGTAGACCAAGAGAGAGAAGTCATACTGGTCAAATTCTCAATGGTGATAGTAGGAGAACTAGAAAATACTAGAGTGATAAGGTCGGAAATGTTGACCCTAGGAACATTTGTGTTGTCTCCCACCAAGGCAATGACTGGGACATTGTATTTGATCAAAAGTGTTCAAAAAAGTTATTGTGAGAGCAATAAAGTGCAAAACCTGAAAAAATGAATAGAAAAAACCTTTTACAATCAAAGAAGTGCAGTGACAGCAATGCAAAGTCAACAAAGTGCAATGACAACAGTGGAGAAGTTGAAGCAATCCAAAGCCTGCTGTGATAGCAGCAGCTTGCTTCACTTCAAGTAATTGAAGAAGTGGAAGACATAGACAGTGACTGCACTTCAAAGAACCAAAGCAGTCTAAGAGATTGAAGATGCAAAAAGTAATAGTGATTTGAGAAGTCACAATCAGACAGCAATATTTCTAATTGAAACTGAAAATCAGAACTGATGAGCAACCCAATCAAATTTGACCAAGGCGAAACCAGTGACAAGATCTTTGACAATAAGGGTGGCGAGTGGGATTTGTGCTCAAGAGGAGAGGTGTGCAGAAGCACATGGAATGTGAGATTCGCATGCTAGAGGAGAGGTGTGTGGATGCTCATGTAAAATTGAGGTGAGAAAGAACTTCAACGAAGTTGTAGATTGACTAGTTTTGATCTTGGATGTGGAGCTTGGAGGCTTAGCAGACGCATGGCCAAGAGGGTTCTTATTGGAATTGATGCATGGTAGAAGTTCTTAATAACTAGGGTTCCTTAAAATTTTACTTGATACCATGTTTAAGAGGAAACTAGAGACCTAATTTGTGAGAATATGCATGGGTGATCTGTATTTATGTTAAGAAACACTGTACAAGAGATATGTGTAATATATAACTGAATGTTGTTACTATATATAGATACCCCATATTTACAAGGTATTCCAACAAAAACCAAGTCACAAACAACGCCAAGTCCTAGTCCCTCCTGGGAACTTGCCAGCAAGGCCAATCCTTGTCAGAACCCTAAACAATCCTGGAGAGCATCACTTAGTCCAGTATTGCCATTGCCAATTCTTAGCCACCTCCATAGTACCATCACTATTGCACCTCCATTTGCTATCACATAACTCTGGTTGCCTTATTGTGGTTGTGCCATTAGCATTGGAGCAATCACTGTTGTTGCCACTACATCACCATGCCCATATGTGTCTTTTTCATCTGCAAACCAGGTTCATTTTAGACACATACTAACCAACTATATATCTTGTCTCATGTCAGTTTGTGATTATGAGATCATCTGGTATACAAGACTTGATGGCCACTACTTTGGATATAAGTATTTTGGACTAGTGGTCAAGCTTAACGAGTTGTTTCATTGACCCAGTTTATTTAAATCCCAAACCAAGTCTAAAACCTGTTTCATTAACTTAATTATTTAAACAATTGTCCACCTTCTTACCTAGTTCATGTTACTTTTATACTATTTGATCTTCTTTTCCTAATGAAAGCCAAGCTGGACAAGATAATTGGGCACCTTGAGTGCATACAGACATCAACGGGTAACATACAACCATCTATGCAAGACATACACTTTTGTCTGAATGGAGACCAGCATGTAGTTGAGCTACTTGGAGCCATCATTAAGCCAGAAATACAAGAAGTTCAAGATCATAATGGTACAAAGCTGAGCATGTTGGGGACATTGAAATAGATTCTACCAAAGATCAACACAAGGAGAGTAGTCAAGAGGCTCTTGTCCAACAATTGGGATAGAACATGATCAAAAAGCATTCATGGATGAATATATCATAAGTTCATCATTCCTCCAAAGTTTGTGGTAAGAAACCCCTAATCACTTATGTTAGAAAGAGGAAACAGTCAATTTGAGCAAATAATTAGCAGTTACAGTAATTTAATAGAAGGTACTAGCATATGAACACATTAGAAAGTTTAATTAGAGGATAGTTTTTCAGGTCTTAATTAATCTTGTATTGGAGAATCGTCTACTCTAAAAGGACTTGGAATTCTAAGAAATCGTTGTGAGATTCTTGCTTTGATTCATCTTAGAATTAATTTGTACTTTCTTAATTTCAATCAATTAGTTCATATCAGTTTGCCTTTGGAAATGACAACATGTAAGTTTTTCTTAATTCTCTGCTACTCTAGAACTCAAGGATGAGTTTTTTTCCAATGGGGGAAATGATGCAGAACCTAAGGGGGCCAGATCTCAAGAATTTGGGGTTTCCAGTATTTTATTATTTTCAGAACTTTATTTACGTTTGGTATTTAATCTTTTAGTATCTAATGGGTTTAGGATTTTCCCTTTGAAAATGAATGTAATTTTTTCTTAATTCTTTGCTACTCCAGAACTCAAGGATGAGTTTTTTTCCAATGGAATGATGCAGAATCTAAGAGGCCCAGATTTCAAGAATTTGGGGCTTCCAATATTCTATTATTTTCAGAATTTTATTTGTTTTTGGTATATAATCTTCTAGTGTTTTAATGGGTTTAGGATTAGGATTTCTTTCTTAAGTTCAGCAGGATTTGTTTTGGATTATTATTTAGAGCTTTGCTAGAGATCGTATTCAAAGGTGCATGTATCTGTACTTGTTCTTCAGATTAAACAGAGTGATATGAGTTTATGAGATTGTGAATTCATGTGCAGGTGATACCTTGAGCGGGTGGCCGTTTCTCCCTTTCCCTATCTTTTCATGTTTGCTTAAGAAGGATGTTTTATCTCTCCCATTCTTGTGTTAATCTGCGGGAATCATGATATTTGTGAATCATTTTATCGAATTCTGCATCTTCAAATGCTAAACCATGGGCCACTGCCTCTATCTCTATTTTGTTAGCATGAGGAGTCAGTCTCTTTGCCTCTATGACTAGGCACTGACTCTGTCTTGTTAATATGAATCATATTTTAATTCCCATTTTAGTAACAACCAACTTAATATGCACTCTGTTCAACTAGATAGCACTTGCTGCAGTTGAAGATATCTTATTCCCTGAAGTTAGATTTTTCCTAACTGTCCTTTTCAAAATCAAGGTTTTCATCTGAAGAAAATTTAATGTTTCATATAACGTACATTGTTTCTCTTGGTAAGACTCATGACTTTTGAAATCAACTTCTTGGTTTCTAGGGATGAAGTCCAATTTCATTCAAGTTGAATAATAATTATGTTGGCCTTTTTTTTTGTGTGGTTAATAGTGAGTTGCCTCCCAAGAAAGGAAGATCATACAGGCTCCTCTTGGCATCTTAATCAGAGGAGGATCATAATAATTTCAATCATAATTTTGTGAATAATACCTTGAATTTTAATAAAAAAACCATACTCAGTTCTTTCTAAACTGTTTGTTCTCCACATTTTAATGAAATCCTGTCTATCTGATTCGTTTCTTATAGTCCTCACCATATGGATAGTGAAGATGTCTTGTGCATTCTACAACTTTTCCTTTATGCCATGTGATGTGATGAACTTGAGCTATTAGTCTACCACTCTATATATGACCTTTTCTAGTTCTACTTAATGCTTTGTTGAGATTTCATGTTGGCATTAATCTAAGAAGTGGTCTCTGATAATTTGTTAAATTCTGTAGAACACATGAGAAAGTCATAAATTACGTTTTTGGTCAGTAGTTCTAGTTATCACTTGAACTTGAATGTTTTCAACAGTATCTTCATCATTAAATTAACTGCATGTTTATCTTTTCTTTATCCTCAGGCAACAACATTTCATCATTGAGGACAGAATTAAAAAGCCAGAGGAAATTAGTAAAAAATTTAAAGAAAAAATCTCTCTGGTCCAGGAGTTTGGAAGAGGTAAGTGTTGGAACTAATTACATCTCTTCCAATTTATTTGTCCGTCTGAAAGGACCAAAGTTCTTAATGGGGATAAATGCCAAATATGTTCATATTTCAATGATAGAATTATAGATTTTTGGAACTAATTACATCTCTTCCATTTGTTTGGCCATCTGAAGGGACCAAATTTCTTAATGGAGATAAATACAAAAATGTTCATATTTCAATGATAGAATTATAGATTTCTGGAACTTCTCCCCTGATTACAGTACACACTTACATTTATATTAAGGATTACATTTGTATTAAGGGTTATTTTGGAAATTCATAAAATGTTGTACATTAGAATTAGCAGAAAAGTGTCTGTCATGCATAAATATAAAGGATCCTGCAGTCTGGGATATGAAAGTGCATGAGATAATCTCAGGTACTTGCATTAACAGTTTGTTGGATGTTCTTTTTATATTTTATTTTTAGTTTCTTGTCCTAATCAGTAGATCTTACTGATTTTGCTTAGCCTTTCCCTTCTTCATTGCCTGATCATGCTATCCTTTCCACATTGAGTCTCACTGGTTTTATTCCATGTTATATGGACTCAGGTCTGGATGTTGGATTTGGACACAGGTGTGGTGTCGGACTCATGAATGTCATAAATTCTAGGACATGGGGACATGGATTTAGAGTCTGCAAAAATAGGACATGATTTACAAGGGGCAGTATTATACTTAAAAGTATTTGGGGTGATTTTCTGGTTATATTGCAAGTGAATGATGTTTCTATATTTTCTTTTACAATAATTATTAAAAATTAAAAAATAAATTAATAAAGCTGCTTATAAGTTGAGTTATTATTTATTTTTTATTTAAAACTTATGATTAAATTGGGCTGGATTATATTTGGACTGTTGTTTGTTTTAAGTTTCATTTATTAATGGGCTGGGCCCTTTTGTTTTAAACCCAACAAAGTTCATGCTGTGTCATGTCGACAAAGGTACTTGACCCTCAAAAGCTGAGGCGAGGTAACATAGGTTTTATTGTATCTGCTGTGATTTTCTGATTTTGCTTAGACAACCAATTGCTATTTTTGGCAAAAATTAAATGACTTTAAAAGAGTAAACCAACTGTATGGAATTTGATTCCAGAGGACTAAATTTGCGCAATACAGGTCATGGAGAAACTTGTTGATGTTGTCCTCTTCTTGAATTGGGAGATATGCAATGCCTTTAGCATGGCAGGTATGCATTTGTATTAAATGCCTCTGCAAGTCCAGTTATAATGCAATTCTAATGTTTTGAAGTATCAACAAGTATTATGTCTATTGTGCAAAAGGTTCTTTGAGCAAGGACATGTTTTATTTCATGTCTTTCCATCAAACTGCACTGTTGAATCACATAAGGCTAAACTTTAAGTTCCCCTAAAATATAACTATTTGTCACACCTTTCATTTCCCAAAAGGCCCACCATGTTGAATCTTTGAGGACTGTATCATAAGCTCTGTCCAAAGCTATAAAGACTATATGAAGATCTATTTTCTTTTCCATGTAATTTTCCATAAGTGTCCTGAACAAATAATTGCTTGAATTATGAACTTTCCAGGAACAAATTCAAACTCATTATCTGATGCCATTCTTTCAAATCTTACCCATGATCACTCATTTCATAACTTAAGAGTATGTGTCATAAGTTAATGCCTTATAATTTGTACAATTTTGGATGTTGTCTTAATTTGTACCTGTAGGTGCAAAAATACTTTTCACCCATTCATTTGCACACACTTAGTTACTATAAGTTTATCAAAAATTTTGTTATAGTTATGTTTACATCTTCTGAGCACTTGTAAACTTCAATTGGGATGTTATCTAACCCTAAACGTCTTCCTGATTTCATTTTTGTCAAAGGTGCTTTGCCTCAATGACTAACTTGAGAAAAATCTTTTTTTTTTTTTTTTCAAATATCTCTATCACCACTTCCTTCTGAAATTAATGTTTTGTTCTTCCAGAATTGACATTGCATAGAGAGTAGAGAGACCAGGATCAACTTGGTTTTAGCTATTGGACTTGTGCAGCTAAGCCCAAGTAATTGCAGAAATGATTAATTTAATATAACCATTTGAATTAATTAGATTGCAATTAACATACACTTTTCTCTTAAACTTAATTATGTAAAACCACATTTCTTGGAGTATCATGCCTATTCATATACATTTTGATTCTCTCTTCAATTTATCTATATTTCATTATACTTAAATATTTGCTTCTGATACTATATTTTGAGGAAATAAATAATTAATCTGAAAGAAAAATTGAGAAATCTTTGGATCAATAGCTTTAGTCTTTTGGAATTGTGGAACTTGCATTGTAAAATGTAATTGGATGATGTCGTAGATAATTTTTTTCCCCATTATTTTGAGGATACTGGCATGGCGTAGTAAAATGCTTTGCCTATTTAGTTATTCGGATGCCTGAAACTATGTGAAGGTGTATGTTTCCTATTAGGACACTAAATTGCCTACAAATATCAGGACTCCACTTAGTAATCTTATTTTAATAGTGATAATGTCTTGTTGATGAATGACCTGCAGACAGTGAGGCACCTTTGGAAGGATCTCAAAGTAATCAGCAAAAGTTGGGACCTGCTGGTCTAGCATTGCATTATGCAAATATTGTCATCCAGATTGACACACTTGTGAGTTTGCACTCTCTCCACTTTGATATATTTGGAATTTTTGTCTCACTACATATTTGGTTTATTGGGTTCCTTGTTGTCCCTACTATTTCTCATAGACTAGACTGGCTTGACATGTCAGATATGCGATATATTTGGAAACTCGTGTAACATATTCTTTCATAGAAGGATCAAAATTTTGTTTCATGTTCTTGCAAGCAGTGGAAATGGAAAAACTTTGGAAATGTTTAGAAATATTTTAAAAAAGTTTGGAGATATTTGGAGAACAAAGAATAATGCATGCACGTTCTATTCTTTCAAAATATATAAAGATTAACAATTGACTAATTGAACAAATTGAGACTTCAAAATTGATTAAAATAAGGGAACAAGTGTAGAATCAAAAGATAAATGCCAATTCAGACAAAAATGATTAATATTGATAAAATTTTGAATTTTTCTACACCAGTCAAATATTGAGTGTGTTTTAATGTCTTTTCCATGTTTCAAAAGTTTTTTGACCAAAATGCCATAGGTTTTTTATTCCATTAATGTTTTGTTACTGTAAACAAGCTTGTAAAGAAGATGAGAGAAAGAGATAGATATTTCATTGTCTTAAACCCCAATCTGGTTAGGTGTTGCGTATATATGTATGTTATTATACTATTTAGAAGAGACTGAACTATCCTTGCTCTTACTCGTGCATTTCCTCCTCAAATTGGTGCTTAGTTATTAATCAAGACCAGCTTGTAACAAATATACTCAATCCTATTTCCATGAAGAGCCTTAGTAAAGAAATCAACCTAGTTTATTCTCCAGTCCAAGCATTCTTACCGGACACAAGTCCTTGTCGAAGCTTCTCACACGACATGGCAATCTGTGTCTATGTGCTTTGTTTTTTATTTGAACATGGGATTAGATGTTAATATGACTAGCAGGTTGATTATCACACCCCACATGCATAGCGTGAGGCAGCCCTGACACTAGCTCATTAACTAAATGATGTATCTGCTTAAATTCACATGGGAGTTGAGCTATAATTTGAGATTTGGATTCTGCACTTGAACTAGTTACAACATTTTATTTGTTGGTTTTCAAAGAAATAACATTTCCTCGCACAAACATAGAGTGCCCTGTAGTTGAATGATGTCAGATGAGAGAACCAACCCAATGTGCAGTAGAGAAGCCTTTTACTCTTGAATAACCATGGTTTCCATATGCTATACAATGTCCAGACCCTTTAAGATATTTCAGAATGTGTAGGACAATATTCCACTAAGTTGCCCTTGGCAAGAAACATAAATTAGCTGCATGCTTACTGAGAAAGCAATATTTGAACATGTT
Organism: Thlaspi arvense; assembly: GCA_911865555.2. Classification (NCBI taxonomy): domain Eukaryota; kingdom Viridiplantae; phylum Streptophyta; class Magnoliopsida; order Brassicales; family Brassicaceae; genus Thlaspi; species Thlaspi arvense. The sequence goes on along the minus strand of CAJVSB020000891.1, from coordinate 40,412 downwards.
AATGGTGAGGAAATTTAACTTGTTTTCCTGTTCCTGTTGGGAATTCTCTAGTAGGTCATCATCATATACTCCAATTTTAGGTCAGGTGATCATTGGAGAATGACAAGGTTTTACCTTTATAAAACCAGTGAATTGAAAGGGTGTTTCCTTTCAGCGTGAAGTCACTTTTCTTACTATTACCAAACTCAATCCCTAGAAAGTGCCTCAAATCGCCTAAATCTATAGTTTGAAATTTGGCTTAATAAAAGGACTAAAGAGAATTATTACTGGCATCATTGCTTGCAATAATCATAATGTCATCCAGATTGTGTCTACTAATAAAAAACAAGGGTCATGTGCACTAATATTCAGTCCAAACTCTATGACTACCTTGGTAAATATCCCAAATTAGGCACAAGAAGATTGTTTTAATTTATAAGAGACTTCTTCATGTTAAGTACTTCCTCATGTTCCCTTGGAGTAATAAAGCTAGGTGATTACTCCATGTACACTTTCTCCCAGAGATCCTCAGAATTTTAAATTCAATGGTGGAGAACCTAATGCTGAAATTAACAATTGAATTGAGGCTAGTTTAGCAACTGGATAGAATGTCTCCTAATAGTCTGTACCATAAGTACGGGTCCTCTGAACACTAAATGAGCCTTCAAATGAGCCATAGAGATATTAGGATTAACCGTCATGGTGGAGACCTGCTTACAAACAATGGCATGTTTCCCTGTAGGGACCTATGCCTCTAAGCGAGCTTTTAGATGAGCAATAGAACCATCAGGATTAACTTTCTTATTAAAGACCCACTTACAGCCAATGGCATGTTTCCTGTAACTGTTATGCTCAAGAGCCAACATTCCTCTGTCTTGCAGCTTGCCAGCTGGTATGAGATAAGCCTCTGATACTATTTTATTAGGAGAGATGAAATCTAAAAGAAGTTATGAGTGACCTAGAAGAGGGAGATAAACGATCATGGAGAGCAAATGAAGTAATGGCACAAGGCCAGGAGTGTTTACCTTTGTGAAGAGTACAAGGAAGATGCAGTTCTAAAGAATTAATGGTTATAGGTGAACAGGGATCCTAACACTAGGGATGCCACAACTTTCCTATTACCAAAAGGTCTTGACTCCGTGTTGGAGGCCAGGAGTTCAAGCCTCATGGAAGGCATTCTTTTCAAACACCAACCCTTATTTAAAAATACCAAAATCAGGAATATAGGGATTAAGGAAAGATATTTATATTTTGGAGCCTTTATCAAATTTCAAAGATACATCTTGGTTACATTGGGTAAATCCTGGTAATATTTTTAAAAGGTGAATATGATCCTTATGTATAATTGTTTATTTATTTATTTTGCTTATCTTATTCTAAATTTTCCCTCGAAAGAAATAGAAGATGACTAATGACTGTTTAAAATTCTTTGTTAATCCAATGGATTGTAATTTTGTTGATGATTTTTGCTACAAGAACTTTAAATTGTCAATAATTGCTTTTAAATACAAGAAAAATTGCAATTTCTTACGGGCCATTCTTAGTTTATCTGAATTTTACTGGTTCTTTGTGTTTGGACTTTTATCAATTCATATTCTCTACATTGTGAGGTGCCTTTTCCTCTGTTGTTATTATGTACCTTATGTTCTATCATGAGTATATTGTTTTGATTGGGTGGTCTTCTGGTAAAATAGGTGGCACGATGCAACTCTATGCCAACTGGTTTAAGAGATACGTTATACCAAAGCCTTCCACCAAGTATCAAATCATCTTTGCGTTCGAGGCTTCGATCATTTCATGCGAAAGAAGGGGTAATCTTGTGATGCTGCTGTTATTTTTAAAATCCATAGCTCTTTTTCCTGTTTCTTTTTGCTTCTTTTTCCCCTTGGGCAATTCATTTATATCTTGATACAGCTATATTAAAAATTAATTGGAAATTATTGTTCCCTTTTTTTTGTACAGTAGCTAATTTTTCAAGTTTTGAAGCTAATAAGATCCAAATAATGCTTTGAATGATGTTATTCAGCTATCTTAATCTTTATGCCATTTTGTTTTCCACTATAACCGAAGCTATTTATATGCAGCTTACTGTTACAGAAATTAAAGATGAGATGGAGAAAACATTGCATTGGCTTGTTCCAATTGCCATAAATACAGCAAAGTATGATAAATTAATTTCCTTATAAGCAGCTAAATATGTTTCTGCTATAGATATTTTCGTATGTGCAGTTGCCTTTATATTCTTACTAACTTTTTGTTGCTGCTATTGGTTGCAAACTTGTTAATTTAGAGCTCATCATGGCTTTGGATGGGTTGGAGAGTGGGCGAATACGGGGTAAGTCTGAAATTTAGCTGATTCATATTTTAGGATTCGTCTCAGGTCTGTTGTTTACCACTTTAAATGTACAATTTGTTAAATATTATGGACTGTATAAATGATTACTTTGCATGGGTGCAGATCTGAAGTAAATCGCAGGTCAACTGCTCCTATGGAGATTCTTCAAATTGAAACTTTCCACCATGCAGACAAAGACAGGACCGAGGCACATATTCTTGAGTTAGTTTTGTGGCTTAACCATTTGCTACGTCGGGTAAAGGTTGATAAACAAAATGGCGAGGCAAAGTCAGCCACCAAATCGCCAATTCAAAAAACCCTCCAAGAAAAAAGTCCGAGTCCTATGCAATTGGCCATCAGTGATCCATCACTTGAGCTAAGCCTTGTAGACCAAAATATGCTACAAAACGTAATTAGCATGAAAAGGAGCCGTGGAATAAGTAAGAGTCAGGATTTTGATTCTATGCAAGACAGGTCAAGCAAACATGACAGACTGAGCAGAAGTACTGGGAACTCTCCAACTAGCGGAACCAAGGAGCCCTTCCCAGTTTCCAGTAATGCCATGATTCAATTTGGTTTTGATAGGGAAAAAACACTGGATGCTATTGATGGAGTGGATACACGTAGAAGATAATTATGCAGTTTGTAATTATATGTTGAATTAAATTGTTGGTCGGGGCAGGGGCAAATGAAGCAATGGTTTGTAGTACTATAATATCCTTGTATTACACAACAATCGATGAGGCATTTGAGATGCCATATGCATATATAAAGCATAGGAAAGGAAGGCCCTTTCTTCTATTCTTTTTTTTTTTTTTTTCTTTTTGATATTCCTCATGCTTGCTGTGTTAGTCATGTTAGAGAGCCGTTTTGTGGGGCTTATCCGAGCACTGTTGTTGATTCAGAATATTACAAAACCATGTAGAAAAGTTTTTGTTCACGCTAGACATTGTGTTGAAAATTCTGACTGCTTACTGGTTTTGTAAGGAGAGATTAGTTTAAATAGATCTCACAACTGATTGTATATGTACAAAACTTTGTTGCTTTAGATAATAATAACATGTCACAGTTTTGTATCAGTCTCGCATTTTTCAGTTCATGCGTGCCTTTTGGTAATTTGCTTCTTGGTTATTTTGGTTGAGAATTGCCCTCAAAATCAAGAGACCATAGAACAAGTAATTAGCAGCATAAGCCTTGATTTGATATGGGGTATTGGATATTTGATATTTATCATAGAAATATTTGATATTACATGAATAATGGAATGAATATAAATAATATTAAGTTGAGATGGCTTCAATCGGTTATAACTGAATTATATTTGTCGGGGTTGTTTTGAAAAGAGGACATTAAGTTGTCAAGGATGGCAATTAAGGCAATTAAATATATTGGAGTGATTTTGGTCACCCTTATAATTACACTGATAGGATACATTTGCTTTGCACGTGGATGATGTACGGCCGTATGAGAAAAACAAAAATTTCTTGAAGTCAATAATTATAAATATTCAGAGAAATATATATAATCTCATTTGTTTTAATATACATATTTTTTTATGTTCACAAATAAATGTTACCCTTCTAATAGAAAACTTAACACACAAAAAATATTTCTATGTCTAAGAACTAATGAGAATAATCATAAGTGCCGTAAGCAAATCAAATGGTATTCTCTCGATGAGATCAGTTAACAAACTCAAATCTCTATTAAGCACCTAATTGCGCGTATTGATATTTACAATACCCATTGCCTTATAAATGGGATACCCTTCTTTCTAGATGAATGCATCATTCATACGAGTTTATATTAATTTGAGTCAATATCATAACTTGCTTGACCTATGATCCTAAACAATTTGGAGAATACAGTAATAAGGATATATTTTCATGATCTTTCGTTTTATACACAAGCTAGTCCTATAACCATTTGTGATCTAAAAATTTTAATCTAAATATTGAACATACATTTACAAGTTAGATGAAGATGGACTCATTAGATGAGGATGTTCAACATGTAGAAGTACATTGATTTTATTGCATGAAAAAAGGTTAAAAGAATAGTTTATAAGATTGGGAAATCGAGCAATGTTCTAACAACCAAATCTGCCGGAAACTGAGGAAAGGGGAGTCAGCTCCGCTGTGGAGGCAGGAAGAGCTAACTTTGCCGAGAAAATAGGGGAAGGCTGTTCTCCGTGTGGGACGACAACGGGGGTGTTGATGGGCAAGATAGGAGTGGGCGATGTTGTTGAAGGAGCAAGGAGGTCGGGAGGCACTGTTTTGGGGACTGGACCCACTGTCGTTGGTGAAGCAGGGCAAGCTGCCCTTCTATTGAGGAACCAGGGGCACCTGTTGGGAGACCAAGGGGCCCTACTGCATGCGATGCATTCCTGCGGTGCGTGGTGGCGAAGCTGAAGGGGGATGGCAGCTGTGAGGAAGGATCCAGGGGTGGAGGCCACGTGGGGGAGGAGACTCAAGCCGGCCAGCCACCCCAAGTGCCGGGATGGCTTCCGCCCAAGAGTAGGGCAGATGAAGGGCAGTGTGGGTGTAGGTATCAAACCTTGAGTTCCCTGTGAGGTAAAGAAACGAGCTCCCCCCGATACGATGGTAGGTGGCCAGAATAGAGGCAAGTCACTGACCGGCGGAAGGGAGAAAGGACTCCCGCGAGTCGAAGCTTTGTTGTAGAGGGGAGCAAGAAGTGGGTTGCCAAGCAGAGGCAGTCCCGCAGTTCACATTGGACAATCCAAACTGTGAGAAGGATCAGCAAACACCAAAGGGTGCTGGGAATTTAGCTGGCCAGTGGTACTGAGTAGTTTGTGACAGTGGGAGTAGAATCTCACGTTAGAAATTTAAAAAAGTCAAATAATTTTATTAGTATGGTCTATTTCTTTTTAATTATATTAAATTATTAAATAAATTATTATATATGACCTATATAACTCATATATGTATATTTATATATATATTAAAGGACTTGGACTTGAATTTAAAACTTGACTTGGCCTGGCTTAAATTAAAAAGATTTGGATTTGGACTTGAGACTTGACTTGGTTTAAATTAAAAGGGTTAATGCCATTTTATTTATTTTATTTTTTAAATTAATATAAAATAATTTAACCATTTGTTTTTCACCTAACTTTTAGAAATAACTTTTCAGATTTATAATTATACCAATTTGTACAAGACTTGTTGTATCCAAAAAATTTTATTTTTCTTCTTTCTCCCCATTATCAAACAAATAATCTTTTAAAAGAAAGTGTTCTCCGGCCGTTCTGTTTTTACATTTCTAACAGGTAAGAGGGACCATGGCAAGACGTAGAAAGCAGCAGAAGTGCCACAAACCGAGGTGCAACGAGTAGAGGCGAGAGAGATTACTGCAGCACAGGGACTTCTTGACAGAAGGTGCAGCCAACACGAGCAGTTGTCAACAAGGGTGTTAACGGAATCGGCAGGAGAGGATGTCACAATCCACCGCCAAGAGGCCTGCTTGGACCATTCGTGAAGCGCCAACACAAAGCCGGAACAGCAGAATGCCCTTGTAACCGAAGGAACCTAGTGGCTTGGGCTTCAATAGGGGAGGGGTTGCGGCTTCACCCTGTTTGCATGGCTGAGCTAGAAGGAGATGTGAGAGCTGATAAAGAGAAGCAGTCGACGAGAGCCATGGGGCAGAAGTGGAGCTTGCTAATATGGGGATGGCATCATTCTCCTTGGTGCTGAATTAGTGGACTTGTAAACTAATTCAATTAGTTTGCCAACTAAGTTGCTAGAAGCTTGATTAAGGATGCCGACCAGTTGGAGCTTTATCCTTGGTAATTGCGGAAGCTTAATTTGGAAATGCAGACAGTTGGGAGTGTGCTGGAAAGAGGCAACCGAAATGCTTTGGGCAGCAGAAGTGACGCCGGAAAAGTCCCTTCTCCGCAGGTTCCTTGACCACTGGAAACTCCCTATAATTGGCGACTTTCTACATTTGTATCTGCTGTGTGTGTGTGTGTGTGCATGCAGTTTGTCTAGATGGCTGTGCTTGCTGCAATTGTGTATCAAGAGCTTGGCCTGTTCACTGACGGATGCAGTGTTTATGCAAAGGGAGGGCCACAATGAATATAAAAGTCAAGTACATTAATAAAATATATAAATAATTAAACAGTTTTGTTAATGGTATCATAAAATTTATATAAAAATAAATTAATTATACATTTATTTGAGTATTCCATTCTTTTATATATTAATTATTTATTATATAATACTTTAAACTTTGACATTTCTCTAAATTATTATCTTATTTTATCATTATTTTTAATAATTTTAATTATAGAATATAATATACTAACTCAATCTTATTTATATTTAATAGAAAGAATTAATTATTGTTAGGTATGTCATAATTTTCATAATTCTTTAAAACTAATAATTTTCACTGTAGTAATCCTAATTATAAATATAGACGTGGGATTAGACTAGAAAAGGTCGAGTCTCACCAATTTATCAGTTCATTAACTAATTTGAAATATATTATTAATATTTTATTTTATTACACATAGAAATCCACTCTCTAGAGATTTTTCTTTCTCTCTTCTTTTTGTCGTGTATATCAAATATAAATAATCAGTTTATTATTTTCTTTATATTTCCAAAATGATTGAAAAAAAAAAAAGAAGTTAATGTAAAACTTATATCTGTAAGCTGTCACAAAGATACTCGAATATAATAAATAAATAAGAATAAAATAATTAATAAATAACAAATGTAAGAGTGTATACCTACTATTATTATTAATAAATAAGAATAGAATAATTAATACAATAAATCTGTAAGAACTAAAATATTTTTTTTTGGGAGGGCAAAAACACCCTTCAGTGCCGCTAGCTCTTCTTCTTATATACGGGATTTCCACAAGCAAGCGAGGCACACGCTGGACTCCACCTCTTCTTCAAGGTTCTGGCTGTCCACCGCTGTGCTCCGTTCTGTGTCTGCTGTAAGCCAAGAGCGAGGGAGAGAGTGTGTGAAAGTGTCTCGGTTGGATTAAGGTTGAGTCGAAGGTGTGAGGAACCACCAGCTGCCGCTCGGTTTGGACGTTCGGAGGGCCGTAGGTGCCATCGAACCTTGTGGCCGTGACACCAGGATTTAATTTTACTCTGTGAAGCAAACCTCAATCATTCGTACGAGTGTTTAAAGAAAGTTATTGTATTAAAATGTTTAATCCAGTTTCTATACATTTGATTTTCGTACTTTCAAGTAAGAATTCCTTTTGTTCCATTTAATTAAATTTGGTTTAATTATTGTTTAGTTTTATTCTAACCAATCAAGACTAATAGACACAAATATTTAACTCATGCCAATCCTTCACTGGAACAATATCGAAGTAAATTTATCGTTACCCATGCACTTGCTAATAATTAAATTTTCTGAGTACAATTTTGTGCCCACGAGGCATTAGCCTAGGATGTATTTGCCACATCAACCAATTTCAAATAGTATTATAATAGATTTTGTCACTTTGGATTAATTTAAATATAAATTAAAGTTAAAAAACCAATTTGAACGTGAGAGAGTAGAAGGATCAAAATGAATATTCAGGTAAAGTTTAGGGACCATTACTTTAAAGAATGAGTTTGATGTTAGGGACAGTATTATTAAATAACTGACACGTAATTGATACGTGAAATAATTGTGTCACGTGTTAGTTATCTAAGAGTATACTGTCTTAATGAGATAATATCTAGTATCAAATCCACGTTTTAAAGTTTAGAAGGACAAAATTTTAAAGAAAAAATTCAAAAAAAATTGTAAAGAAAAGGCTAAAGAAATTAAACAAAGAAAGTTTTGGAAGATAAAATTAAAAAAATTCAAAGAGAAAGTTTTACATAAAAAAGTTAAAAATTAAGGAGAGATGGTTGAAAAAAGATTTAAAGACAAAAACTCAAAATAGAAAGTTCAAAGAAAATAGAGAAAACATTTTTAAGATAGAAAATTTTAAAAATTAAAAAAATTAAAGGGGTGGAGAAAGAAAATTTTAGAGGATATCTCAGTGTGTTTAAAAAAATAAATAATTAATAGTTTATTAATATGTGATACCGTGTTTAAATAGAAAGTTAAGCACATTCAATAATTATGCAACTTAATTGAATAAAATTTTTAACGTTCTATAAGTGGCACATTGAAAATTTATAAACCTCAGGGGGCAAGTTGAAAATTGATGCGAGGAGAATTTGACTTTCTTCCAATAGGAAATAGAGGCAAAATAATTGTTTCCTGTTCCCGCCAAACAAGAACCAGTATCCTGTGTTTTCCCGCCACCACTGAAACAACTTCTTTTTTCCGCCTCTCTTTTTATGGTTCTTCTGTCTTCTTCCTCGCGTTGAAACCCTAGGTCAGAACTCCGAGGCATCAAAGTTTCAGCCATGGAATCAAATATTCCTACTCAGAAGCATAAAAAAAATTCATCATCAGATCCCTTCGTGGGCATTTTCACCCGCAGCAAATCTCAGATATATCTCCACCTCAACCGATCTGGCTGTGTTAGATTTGACACCACTCGGAAACGCCACTATCATTTTAACCTCCATGCCTCTCAACCTCTCCCCAGAAAACGTAGAGTATTGGGCCAGCAAGGTGAAGCTTCTGACATCGACAGTATATCTCACATATCTGTTAAGGATCTGCGAGCGAGGAGGGTTTTCTCTCCTGCTTCCATCATCGAAGCAGAGTGTGGTTCAAACAGAGGTATCAAGGATTTTGATTTGGAAATTGACAGCGTGTTTGAGAGTTCAAATCTTCCAAAACCTGTGTCAGGCAGGGCAAAGTCGTCTGGGATGGATGAAGAGTTTGAGAAATTTAATTTAGGTTTCTGCTGTGTCTCTGAGAATTTAGATAATGAAAAACGTAGTTGTCAATCAGAAAGCCATAGAGAGCCTGTGAGAAATGATAGTGAGGACAAATTACATGAAGAGTCTATTCGGGAAAGAGGAGAAAGTGGAAAATGTCAAGCACATTTCGAAGATGGTAATGGTAGAATTGAGAGTTTGATTGAAGAATGCATTCAGATGACACCGCCAGATGCCAAAATCTCCAGTAAGCCAAAGCTGGATAAAAACGATGATAATGTGGAGAAGATCAATCATAATTTGAATGGGAGTGTTTGCAGGAGGGATGACCGTGGCTTCGATTCCAATAGCAGCATCGAGCAGAGAAAGGAACCCGTTCACAGGATTAAACTGGTAAGCAAGTACTAGTCCATATATTGCTTGTGTTATTGTTTGCAATAAGATCATATTGCTGGTGTGTGTTGGGAGATATAGATTTTTGATTAATTAAGCTGCATCTTCAATTTTATGTAGAATTCATGTACTCGGAGGAAGGTATTTAAAGCTCCAAGTTCATTTAGCTTTCGAAGAATGTTACCTCTCCTTATGGATATCGCCAAAGATGATCCTGGTAATTTTCTTCCTGAATTCCCTACCCGTATTTCAATTTACTTCCAGAATGTTCATGAATTGGATACTATTGTGTATTTCCATGGTGCTTAAAATGCTAATTATGTTTGATGCTCCACTCCTGTAAAGTCTTTCAAAATTTGAGAAATTTGGTTTGGTAATTTGCTGTAGATATCAGAGATGAAATGACAGGAAAACTAATTTCTCCTCCTTGACATTTATTGACGAAGTCCCGGATTCTGATCTTAAAAAACCATCAGAATGGGGTAATAAAGATATTTGATATTGAATTGCGTTTTAAAGACCAAGATTTGAACCAACTGAAAGTGCTTGAAACAGCGTGAAAACTAAATTTCAAAAAATGAGTCAGAAAAGCAGAAAGGAAAGTAAATAAAATTGATGAATTGACTACATAAAATGATCTTATGCCACTACCAGATGCAGACCTCTTCAGCAAACCAGAAGAAAAATATAACAGGAGAACCAAAGAGGACATTAGTTTAAAGGCTGAGGATCATATACCTAAGCAGCCAGTAGAGGATGGCATCTGCACAAATGATGGCATTGCATATGGGAAGCATTATGACAACAGCAATAGGAAGGATGACTCTGCTTCAAAGAGTAAATTGGTAAGAAACTATGAATCTTCAACTTTTCTAAAATAAAATTTGTTAAAAGACAAACAAATTTTCGACTAACTAACTAATTAATCGAGGAGGTGAAGATTTGACTTCACATACTCTATTAGGTAATTTAAATATTTCTCTTGATGTATGGCATTGGCTCTGCTATTGCAGATCCTTAACCCCTGTTCACGGCAGAAGGTATTCAGAACTCCAGGGTCATTCAGCTATAGAAGATTGCTTCCATATCTCACTGATAGTAAAACAGATGATTCCCATGGTTCTCTTGGTAATATCGTCATTTCTTCTCCTACTGTTGTTTGAGCGAAAATTAGGAGCTGCATTTGTATTTTTCATTGAAAGTCATAATACTCTGATGATGTTCTTTTTTAAACAGAATTTCTAGATGACACTAAATGTGGCCAATCCCCAAAAACGGAAAATTTATTGAAGAAAAAGACGGACTTACTGGTTTTGGCTTCACACAATCAAGAAATTTCAACAGATGCAGCCATAACAGACACTTCACCCCTTGATCATTGCATAAAGCCCCCTCCAGATACAAAGGCTTTGGATAAGATCTCTTCTAATTACCAGTTAACGTCGACATCTACTGAAGACCCTGTTGAGCTAGAGATGAAATTTGATTCTCAGAAGGAATGTGTGTCTCAAGTAGAACAGGATATGACCAATGATACCAGAAGCTTGGAGAGCTCCCCTGATGATGTGCATTCTTGTGTTGCAGCTCGAGCTGTGTCATTGTGCTCTCCTAGCAATAATGAAGCTTTGCATACAGAGGGTGCATTGGTGCTCTCTCACTCTGTACATTGTTCAAGTCAAGATGACATTATAGTATTACAGAAGGGGCATTTTAAAGAGGTAAAGTCAACTGAAGCAGCCAAATTGGGCCAAAAATTATCCCAAGTTGAAGCAATTAATCCTTTCAGAGTTCCTGTTGATGGACTAGCAAGGGGAATTCTCAAAAGAAATCCACGAGGATGCAGGGGAATGTGCAACTGTCTAAATTGTGCTTCATTTCATCTTCATGCAGAGAGAGCATTTGAGTTCTCAAGAAACCAGATGCAAGACACAGCAGAAATGACTTTGGAATTGATTAAGGAATTATCAAACCTTCGAAATATGTTGGAGAGTTCCTCCATTGATCTCAATGGTCAATCCATTCTTTACCCTGATCAGGTGAGAAGGAATCAAATATGCATGTTCTTCTTGTTGCTTTTGCTCTCCATCAAGCTGTTGTAATTATAATTGCCTTATCCTAGTCAAACTTGATACTGCGACTATGCATTTGTTGCTTGATATCTTAGCTCATGGCACCTAATTTAGATTTTACCTAGTTGTATAAAATGTGGACTATCATATTTTATTTAATAGAAGGAAGTTAATGAAAAGCTTACAACTTATAATTGCCATACACCATCATGTTGATGGTGTCATCCCCAAGAAGCTGTGTTGGAACGCTGTTTTTACTATTTCTCTTACTTAAAAAACCGAATGGATGTGAGCCTATTGGGAATATCCTAGAAGTTGTTGAATATACAATGCAGTTTGTTGTACAAAAATAGCTAGTATGGTGCTAGGAAAGGAAACTCTTATTCTACTATTATCTGGAACCTAAATTGCTTTTTACTTTTTAGTTGCATTTTGCATCTGTTGGAATGTTCTGTCCCAAGTTTTTAACCATTTCCCTTTATACTCATACCTTTTCTCTGACATTGAATTGAAATTAGCAGCATTGACCTTTTTGTCAAATTATTATCTCGGTGCTCCATATATTGGCAACTGCTGCAGGCTTGACAGTTTATTGGATCTATTTTGTTTATCTCCACTAAAAAAGTAACAACTCAATCATATCAAATTTCACTGAGAAAAAAAAAATTGTTGATCGTTTATTCATTTATTTTACTGTAGGTGAAGGAAGCTTGCACAAAAGCTCTCAGGGCAGAAGAAATGGCACAATGCCATCTTAGACAAATGAATTTTGACGTAAATATTCATTGCAGAAGCATGGTATGTGATTTCTTGCATGCGTTATTACTCAGTCATTTAACTGTTTCCAGAATGCCAGTATTTTTTATATGATCTCTGTATTCTGTGTATGGAATTTAATAGTATAGTCTGTACCTAGAGTATCCAACTAACTGATTCATTTTATTGGCAACAGAGTTTGCATCGGCCAAGGGTGAGTTTTGCCAATAATGTTGAAGAAATAGTCATTCCCAAGGAAGACTTGCCAAGCAGATAGTAAATGAGAAACACAGCGGCAGAAAACAGTAATATGTGAGTTACTGATTTATAATTGATTATATGCATGTCCAGTGTAGATGCATGTAAGGTGAGTATAAAAGCTGGAGTACACCTCAATGTGACAATGTCTTCCTGCTGAGAGTAAACCTATCTCAGCCACAGTACACCTTAATGTGGCATTTTGAAATAAACCTTCTGAAATTGGTACTTCTTCAGGGGAAGCTGCATTGCACATCTGGGTAGCAGCGTTGATGTGTGTTTTGACATAAGATAGAGAAACACGGGGGTCTGTTTATTTTTCCTTCTTTTTCTCTTTCTCCCTCAGTTACCTGGATAGTACATGTGGTTTGATTTCTCGAGCATTTTACTTTGGATCTTCAGATTGAACGAACCAACGTTACAATGCCATCTTGTGTGAATGTGGTAAGCCGTGTAAAATTTCTGTTGAATGTTGCATTTTCGAGGTTAGAACATTGCATTAAAAAATAATTTATGTACGCATCTTTGGTTTCCTTTAATCTGGATGAGTTAAAATGGATGTATTAATGTATTGATTGATTCTATTATAATATTGCATGGACAACATCAACTCAAAATTGGAGAAACGCTGCAAGATGGATGACACTGATTTCATATGTGAAAGAAGAATAGAAGAAAGGGTAATGAGAGTAAAATAGTCATCCATTCTCTGCCCATGTCTAAGGCCTACTTGTATGTCCACCAACTGTAGAAAATAAAAGGCTGTTGCTAGGTATATCAAAAGCTCAATTGGTTGAACCATGTTATCACTGCATCAAGCAACTCTGAACAAAATAACAAAAGCTTAACTTGTGCTTACTTAAACTTGATTCTAATGACATGATTGTTAGTTCAATTGTGCCATTGTTGCTCTGCATCATCATTTACCTTCTCCTTTTTCAATTTTACCCAATTTCTTCAAACTTTAAGATTTGTTGGCATAGATTCCAATTCCACCTCGCTTTCCTGCTCTTGAAAATATTACAGATAATTGATGTTCTTAAACCCTACTGTTTTGTAGATGTTCACATGATATGACTCGTTTGTGATGAATGTGCTTTGACGACAGGAAACGAGGCTTAAGATGATATTCTTTTTAATCAGATGATATTGAGTTGAGTTGAAAAGTACTTCTTGTTGCAGGAATTGCTAAATATATGCTAACTATTGAAAATTCACTAATGAACATTATCTTACACTGATTATTTCATGACAAAAGCATTGCCAGGCCTCTAAGAAACAAGCAAGATAAAGAATAACCCAAAGTGGAATTAAAACAGAGCCTTGTACCACACAAGCATATTATACAATCTCATATTCTCTTTATATATAGGAGCCTTAATTATTTATTTACAGCCTGCACTCAGGAGGAAGGCCTTGAGGGAATCGCTTCCTATCAGTGCAATAGTTGTATATCATGTAATTTTTCTGAACCCATCTGAGCCGTCTTTGGCTGTTGGCATCAAGTTCCTGGCTCTGCCACTCATCTGACATGGTGGAACGAGAGATGCTCTGGACCTTGAAGTTGCGGTAGTAAGCAGTAAAAGGGGCTCTGGTCCAGTCAGTCTTGACCAAGCCACCTCTGGTGGCCCAGTCGTCGGCATTCCACAGGCTAGAGTAGATCCTCATGGGCTGGTTTTTGGGAAAAGGCATACCCACCGACTCCCCATTCCTGAATACTCTTATGGGTGTCTCATCCACCATGAAACTGCATCACAATAAGACAAAGGAATTACTAATTTCGTACTGTGCCAACTTAATATTGCTGACCAAAAAAACAAGCATAGACTTTAAAGTTTTTTTATCTGTAAAGGAAAAGGAAAATCTTACATGATGTGGCGAGGATTCCAGACGATGGAGTAGGTGTGGAAGTTAGTGGTGGGGTCGAACCATAGATAGAACTGCTGCTCTCTGTTGCCCTTGCCTTGAGTGAAGACATTAGTGTGGAGGATGTAAGGGTCTCCGCTTAGGTTTCCCAGGAACTCAAAGTCAATCTCATCGTGTGTTGGCCCCAGGGAAGACAACTGCAGCATATAAACAATATTATTCAATTAACAAGCAGAAGCTGTGTATGATTATGACTCGGAGATACTCTGTTCCAAAAGCAGGGTATTCTTGGAATACATGAATAAAAATTGCTGGGTGAGATTGCACGAGGGCCTTTTTGATCCATGCCTTCTTACACGTGTCCCATGTGCTTAATTTCATATATTTTATTGGGTTCTTATACGACAACTTAGAAAAGACAAAAAAAAAAAAAAAAAAAAGCCATGCTCTGTAGGAGTCAATTAAATAGTAATTTTAATCAAATAAATAATAAGAAGTTAGGAAACATACGTAGTACGCGGTAACAGTTCCAGCGGAGTTGCCAGCAACAAGCTTGAGCTGCATGTCAATCCTCCCGAACAAATACTCTTTCTTTGATTTAAATCCCGAACCAGAGATTTTATCAAGCGACAAAGAGAGAAGCTGACCTCCATTGTATATTTTGGCTCGATGATCACCCCATGTTATGTCAAAGTCCTGATAGAAGTTGCCACCAAATGTGACGTTAACCAAAGAACTAAGTCCTAGAGCTAACAACGACAGCACTGAAAACCTCCTAAAGAAAGAGAAGGCCATTTTAGAGAGAGAGAGATTGAAAATTATACTTTGTTTTGGGTGGGTTGTGGCTTGAGGGGTTAGAAGAGGGGTTGGGTATTTATATAGGAGTGAGGGAGAGGGTGAGGATGATTGGAGATGCTTGTGGGGTGAGAGAGAGGAGGCTAAAGCCTAAATGCTAAAGGCTAAAGCTGGTGCCAGGCTGCCAATGCAGGGGCATGAAATGGGACATTTTGTCTTAGCATTGAATTGGTTCTTTGCATGTTTTTTTAGGTGATTGGGTTCGTAAGGTTTATATATATTATAAGCTAGCCTAAAGGCTAAAGGCGTGGGAAAGGTGAACCCTTTTGGCTATGATTGGTTTTTGAATTTGGATGGAGAAGGTAGAGGGTGGAGTACAACTGGGTAATCCTCTCTCGCCACCAAACTAAAATCCAATTTTTCTCGCTCTCCTGCAATTATTTTGCAGTTTTCTGCTCTTAATTTTATCAACTTTATCCAAAATTATTAATTTTAATAATTTATTAAACTTAAATTCAAATTTTTAGTAATAGTTATTAAGAGTCTTATATACTCTTTATGTTATACTTAACAATTGAGGTAATATGAGATATAATAATCTCACCCACCTATACATTTGATATTCTCGTTAAATTATAAATCTATATTTGTTTATAAATAAAATAAATTTGATAATCGTTTACACTGATAGCATTTACAATAATTAAAGGTTGTTAATTTTAGCAACTTCAATTTTAATAATAAATTCTAAATGTTTAAATTCAAATTGAAGAGTGATAACTCTAAAAAATTTCATCACTAAATGATATTATATTTTAAAACCGATTAATTCAAACTCAATAAGATGTTAAGACTAATGAATCCCAATTTCGTACACTTAATGCTGTATTTTTTTTAAAAAAAAAAAAAAATCATGCTTCTAACTCTCTTTCCTGAATGACAATATCCTTATAAACATTACACAAAATACATGCATGAACCTTTTCTGCAGCAAAAGTAGGCTAAAAGCACTTATTGGTATATCATTCTTCCATAGTTGTATCATCTACATGGTACGGCGTACAATAATTTCAGTACCTTAATTGGTTTGACTGTTATTCAATCATTTTTGTTATGTGTGGGCGAGGGTTTTGAAAATGACTCCTCAACTACTTGGATAAATACTTAGTCTTCTACGTCGATGCGTGGGTCAATACCTTTCAAATATGTTCTTAGAAATTGTTGGTAGGTTAGATAGGGTATAGTCGAATTAGATAAATTTTTAAATAAAATATTTTGACTGTATAATAATTTTGACAATTAATTAATTTGACGAATATGATAAAAGTGATGGCTAGTAGTGGTAATGAGATTAGTATTGTTCAAATAAATTAGATACAGATCGGATAAAATCATCTTACCTTTCCCCCTAATATAGTTTATCCAAATTTGGCCCTACTACTATTCAATCTCTCTCATGCCCGGATTTTATCTGATTATATTTTGTCTGACCTACCAAATATGAATCCGGATAGGATAAGGGTGGATAAACTATCTTTATCCATCTTTATCCAGCTTACCAAACGATCCCTAATTGAGTCAATTAGTCTTCAACTTTATCTTTTAGCAATTATGCCCTTCCAATCATGTTTCTTTTTCTAATTTCATATGGGAATTATAATATGGCTAAGATGTTACACCATGCAAAAAAATTGAGTTTCCATTTTTTTTCTTTCTTTTGTCTTTTTTTGGTTTTAACTTGATTTCCTTTTTCTGCATTAACACTAATTCCATCCATTTTTGGAACAATTTCATCAATTGAAGGTCTAATTCTATTTTCATAAAAGTTAATATAATTTCGTATTTTTCTGCAAAAGATAAATATTCTTTTTTCCATTTTCTAATAAAAGAAATAAAAGAAGATGAGATGGGAAAATGGTTTAAAAACATAATACATGAATGGATGTGGTGAAGTCGCTTTTGTCCAAGTTGTCATGAAGTTGGCATGGCATGGCATGGCATGGCATGGCATGCTATTATTGTAAGAATAGAGGCGTGTTAAATTTTGCTCTCATGACGGGTCACCGACTTGATTAAAATGCCATGAGTCATAAGTAAATACTAAATTAAGAGTCGACGATGGATGCAAACTACCGAATGAAGATGATCAATCAGGTGAGAAGGAGGTGAACAATAATTTTGTGACTGTTTTGGTGAAATTTTTCTCACAATTTTACATTTTAATCCCTAGAAATTTTTAAAATAGCCTCTTAATATTGTTATATTTTATTTCAAATTCTAAGTTTAAAAAATTTATTTTAATTTTATCTATCTATTTTTAGATCTATATTGGTCCTTCAGTAGAGCACATCTGTAAGGACTAAATTTTTTTTGGGAGGGGACAAATTCAGTTTGTATATTAATAATATATATTAAATTTGAAGGGGCCCACAACCCCTCTTCATTGTACGTAGGTCCGTCCATGTCATTTACGTATATGTAAAACACTCACAAAAGAATTCTGTATAGATATTTTGGGGGGAAGGATAACTCTCTACTTGCCTTCCTTTTTATCGTCTCTTTCTCGGGAGGCTCTCGTACATTGTCTCATTTCGAACACCTCCCAAATTCAGATTAGATTGATATTTACTAACACTAAGCCGACTTATCTAGATTTTGTTTATCAGAAAAGTGCTTATTGGAATAAGTTAATTTTTTTTTTTATTTTTTTGGCTAACCCACCTGATAAATGGATTTAGAAACCTTCAATCTGTTTGATAGCCCATGTGAATTATTAAATTTTTTTAAAAAAATCGCCTTATAAATTATCATCTTGCAGAAGTAAAATATATTAAATAAATTGATATAAAACTCCATGAATTATATTGCCTTTTTGTCTATTAAACTTTTAATGTGTTGAAAAATATGAGAAGTATAACAATTGTTACCTCTTAATATCTAAGACATTTAAACCTTTTTTGGCTAAATTAAAACACTCATAAAACAAATCCGCCAAATAGATTTAATAGCTCCAAAGAACTAAGGTCATATTAAATCCATTGAGTCTTAGTATTTTGAACTAATGTATAAAGAGTATTAAGCTCAAAAGGTAAAAGAGAAAAAAAAGAGTTAAAAAATTGATTTGCATTTTTTTCCAACCAAAAATATAAGCTACAAAATATTATACACTCTAATTTTTCCACTTTTTTCATTTATAAAAATCCAAATAGCCAAAATGCTGAATAGTAGCCATTAGTTCATAACATAAACGTTTTTAGAAAAAGGGATTAGAAAAAGTATGAAGAAGAGTGGTGGAAAGAAATTGGAAGGAAAAATGAAAATTTAGAGCAAAAATCTAAAATTTAAGTGTTTAAGTGAAAATTTTTTACTAATGAGATTTATGAGGATTATTAAGGTGTTAATCATAATTTTAGAACAATGGATTGAGGAGTTAAAGAAACATTAGGAAAATTTTAAAAATATGAAATTTGAATGATAGTAAAAGAAAAAGAAAAGAAAAGCAAGAGTTGTAAAAAAAAAAAAAAAATCCCTAGATTATGCACTTGAATTGTAAAAATAATAAGTATAAACTTCAAATAAATAAAATTATGAAAATTTATTTGTGACTTAAGCTAGGTTAGACCTTAAGTTTAGAGGGACTAGAAAGGCATTAGAATGGTTGCTTAGGGCTAGAAGTGGAAATGGAAACTCAAAAGGGTATGAAAGGAAATTAAAGTATAAGAGAGGAGTATTTTCGTCTTTTCACAAGGGGTTGTGGGGCCCCCTCTCCTTGGCCGATCTAAGGGTGTGTAAAAGCCTCCTTGAACCCTCTAGAAGCCCATAAGTCGTGTAAGCCAAGAGGGGAAGAAAGATACAGAGAAAAGAAAGAAAAGTAAGAAAGGAAAGAAAGGAAAAAATATGGAAAATTTTGTGGAATATTTATATTGTTATGAAATTTTCTCCCATTTTCTTGTGATATTGTACAAGTTCTTGTATAACTCTTCCATCTAGCTGATTTGAATCTTAGTTTTAAGCTGCCAAACATGCTGAAACAAGTGAAAAAATTGAAACAATCAAAGGAAGTTTAAGGACAAAATGTCAAAATTTATGGGAATTGGCTTGAGATGTTTTCCCTTTTTTTTTTTTTTTTTTTTTTTTTGAGGAACTTGAATATTTCTATGGGATTATATAAGATTTTGAGGAACATAAGGGAGTTGAAACATGGCATGGCCGAATCTTGAGTGGACAAGAATACACACCACTTTGCAAGATTTTGCACATAAAGTATATAGCTTGATGTTTCTATGATTAA
This sequence comes from Thlaspi arvense, assembly GCA_911865555.2. NCBI lineage: Eukaryota > Viridiplantae > Streptophyta > Magnoliopsida > Brassicales > Brassicaceae > Thlaspi > Thlaspi arvense. Next base: position 20,853 of record CAJVSB020000891.1, on the reverse strand, counting down.
ATTGTGAGTTTGGTGAGGTCTATAGGTGGTGGAAATAGAGAGAAAATAGAGGAGAAACAGGGAAGTTGAGTTTGGATGAAAGAAGGAAAGAATTAGTGCAAGAAATATAAAGAAATTGAAAGTAGAATTGAAACTAGAGCTATGTAGGGCTAGTAGAAAATTTTCTGTGCAGTGAACTACTTTGGCCCAATTATTAGAGCCCTAAAATGGGCTTAATTCAAGGACCAATCACTGACTTAAGAGATATATAAACCGAACTAGGATGAGAAGTTAGAAAAGACATCAAATTAAGGGTCAAGCTTGAACTATACAACCATAAACCTAGTTAGAAAAGGGGTAAGCTGTGAGCTGAAAATTTCAGCAGAGAAATTCAGCATTAAGAAACAAATTTTGTGAGGACTCTCAATAGGGAAATAAAATAGAGTAGATTGGAAGATAAAATGGAGACCAAAGAAGGCTAAGATAAAGATGGAAACCTAAGGAAAATTGAGTGAAGTGAGAGCAATAAGAGTGCTGAATTTTTATAGGAAAAGTAGGAATAATTGGTGGAGGATTTTGGGGTTGTTAAGTTATCTTAGAAAGTTAGAAGGATTTACACTTCAAATTTAGAAGATGGTTGATGAAAATTTAGAACAAGAGAATGCCCCTAAGAGCTGGCAATTTAATCTAAAGATTAAGCTAACCAAGGAGTAAAATCTTTATTAAGATTAATTATACAGCCAAAATCTTGAAAGTATGAACTGAATTGCGTTAGTAAAAGAAACTTAATTAAAGACTAATCAAGGACTTAGGGGTACATGAGGTTAATGGAAGAAACACAAGCCAAAAAAGAAAACAAAAACTAAGGCTAGGGTTAAGTTTAGCTAGAGTATAGATAAGGATAATGCTAAAAACTTTTAGGGAGAATTTAGATACTTAAAAAGATAATTCTAAGTTTCTAAAAATCAGGAAGAATAGAAAGGAAATATATTAAAATAAGAAAGGGGAAGGTTAATGCAAAGTATGCTAGAGAAAATAAGCTTAAACTTGAAATTACAAAAGTTAACCGAAAATTCTTCTGCAATCTTATAGGCTTTTGGAAGAGACTTTTAAGGACTATAATGGGTTCTAATTCAAGGCCATTGGGTGGCATAGATGGTGATTAACTTCATATAGTAAGAGACTAGACAAAGGACCAAGTTTAGCTTAAACCTAGGAATAATCCAGCTAAACAACTAAGGAATATGTGAGCTGAAAATGTGAAGCAGAAATTTCTGATTTGAGAATGAGTTTTAGAGAAGTTACAACCCCCTTAAAGGATATGAAAGAGGGTAAGACAACAGGCCAAAGGGGGGACTTACTAGTAGATGCAAGATTAGGAAAAGAGACAAGGGTTAAAGGTAGCAAAAATCAAAATTAAACCTTAGGAATATTAAACATAAATTTTCTAGCAACTAAAAACACTTAAATGATGAGTCTTAAGCCTTCAAGTGAACCTTTGGAAGTTAGAACTAAAGCACAGTTAAGGAAAATAGGGAGGATAGGAATTTAAGAAAGTGTCAAAAATTGAAGAGATGTTTAGAAATTAGTAATTAGTCAAGCTAAATAATTTAGTATGCATTTTTATGCGACATATATGCATCTCACTTAGATTTACACACACCCACATGTAGGACAAAAGGAGATAGACACAAATTAAATCTTGCCCTTCAGTCCGAGAAATATAACAACAAATTGTATTTCAAGTAAGTGGTTTTCCTTCTAAACTTAATGTTTAAAAAAATGATTTTTATTTCTAAATTGATGAATGGATTTACTGTGCTCTTATTTTATTTTATAAAATAGAAGTAGGAATTATTATTTTCTACTACATGGTTGTTTATTGAATTGTTTATTAAATGTATGCCATGTTGGTTTTATTAAAATGATACTATTCACCCAAATAATCTGTTGGGTAATCACAGGGATGGATTTAGCCCCATGATAGTCTTACATGACTTTTGGCCCAGTGGGGGCCCTGAGCACCAACAAGCCATATGTGTTTCGTACATGGGAGTGATGCACCCATGGTACGAGTCTCATAGCTAGTAGCACCTAACAGATTCAGACTGACATATGATGTTTATCTAAATGATCATTCAGAAATTATATTTTGGTCTACATGTACATGTGACCCAAAATTATAGACAGACAGAGCCACTACTATTTTGCTTTCTTCCATAATTAGTATTACATATTTTAGCTATGGTAGATCTATAGGCTCAACAAGTGGTATGGTATGGTTATACTATGATATTTATATGATTACAGTTATGTTGTTGCATGAATTCCCTTTATGAATGGATTTATTAAACTTAGTTTATTTATGATGAAAAATTTTCATTTATGAAATCTTTATGCATTTCAAAATAATATTCTTGTTTTCCCAATTTTAGTAGGAAAACTATTCATTAGGACAAAAGTCTCGCCCTTTCATTTTTTCCCATGCAGACTGCCAAAGGATTTAGCTAAGGACAGTAGTATTTGCATCACCACATCAACAAGCATTTCATATGGTAAATGTTGGGCCAACAAGGATTGTTTGCACATGTGAGTGAAAGGTGAGAGTCTTGTAATCATGTAGATAACACATAGATGAGAAATGAAAGTGATGTAATCATGCGGACAACTATTGCAGAGGTTTATTTGTGACATTGTAGATACACTAGTAACTTAAACAATTTGAGGGGTGATGAAATCCATTCTATTTTTGATAAATGAGTAGACTGCATATAGATATGTTGAGATATGTAGTATAACAAACATAAAATGTTATATAGGTGTTACAGGTTGCTCTATTGGGGCCAAACCTAATAAGAGTCACAGTGATCGATATTCTCTCTTATCCTCTAGGCACAAGAAGGTGTTGACTAATACCCTGCTATCATGCCCTGCACAGTTATTTAGAGGAGTAGGGTGTAACACAAATAATTGAAAGCACTAATGTATCTAAAATTTAACAACATAAGGCAATATTTTCGCTAACATACATTGGCTGAATTGGCAAGTAGTAAAATCCCTCCTGCTTCTTTCGATTAATAACATTGGTAGTAAATGACATTGGCTCATTCAAAATACCACAAAGCCACAAAAGAACCCTACCTCTTTTTTGATTAGACTTGATCAAAATGACACAAAGCTACAAAACAACCCTGCCCTTGTATGGATTGGAATGACAGTGGTAGGTGGATGATACTAGGTCGATTGGAATGTTGTAGAGCCATTAAAGTACCCTAAAGTAAATGATCAACAATTGATACAATCTTCTAGATGAAAATAGACAATTGCACGAGGGAGAAAGTCAACAATGTGTTTGTTACTATTTTTGTACAAAATTTCATAGTTTTATATTTAGGTCCTTATAAATGTGATAGTCCAAAACAAGTTTGGAATGCACAATATGGGCACTTAAACATGTATCACACATTTCATACATTTTCATGCAAAACATGTATTATACTTATAACATGTATATTTTGAGAAAATTAAAACTTAAGTAAATTAAATTATTCTTGCCTATCTACAACCTTAGTGAGGCTTAAAAGAACCTTAGAAAATATTAAAAGGTGAGATTTATAAGATAGTAAAGGAAAATTTGAGAGAAAACCAAAGTTGGAAGTGAAAACCCTAACTTATACTAGATACTATAAAAATAAAAATTTTAAAAAGTTAAATAAATAAAATTATGAAAAATTAATAGTGACTAAACCTAATAAAGACCTTGTGTTTAGGGAGATTAGAGGGAAATTAGAATAATTTTCTAGGGTTAAAAGTGGAACTTGACTCAAGGAGAACATAGAAGTAAATAAGGTGAAAGATGAGGGGCATTTTAGTCATTTTGGTGGGAGAGCTTGTGCCGACTTATGAGGGGGTATTTAAGCCCTTTTTCTTCAGAAAAGTCCCTCACAATTTCGTGCAAGCTAGAGGGAAGAGAGAGGAAGGGAAGAAGAAAGGAAGAAAGAAGAAGAAGAAAAGGATAATAACTAAGGCAAATTCTAAAATTTCTAGAAACTTCCACTTTTGTTTTAGAAAACTTGCAGATTTTGATTCTTTCTCAACTCTACTACCATTTGCTTGAAGAAACAAAGGATTTTGGAGTGATTTTGATACTGAAAATGGGAGCATGCTGGCTGAAAATCTAGAGAGTAAACCTCCCTAGTTGATGAATTTGCATGAAAATTTTGCAAAACATGTTCTACTTTGAAACCTTGATATTTTTATGAATTTATTTTGAGTTTATACATCATTTATGAAGCTGAAACTAGGATAGGAGTAGGGAGGACTCATCAGAACCGAGAAATAAGAAGAAAATGGCAATAAACTCAAGAAAACTAAACCAAAAACTCAAGGGAACAAAGCTCTATGCTTGCTGAAATTTTTCTTGAGGGTACCCTAGAATGGCTGAATCATTTAAGGCTAGAAAAGGGTTGGATTTTAGTTCAAATTCAGTGCTAGTATATGTGTTAGAAAGTGGTTAAGCCACAAGAGGTGAAACCTAGAAGGAAAAACCAAAATTTTGAACCTAAGATAGGCTATACCTAAGTAAAGGATTGGAATGGAGTGTGCAAAGATTTTCTGCAATGCTCACTCACTTAAACCACAAAATTGAGGCTTGATATGGAATTAAATGCAAGCTTAATAAATGGCTGGATGGGTGATGTAGCTAACATGAAGAAAGGAATTGGTTAGAGAACCAAATTAAGGCCAAAACTAGGCCAAACTCATTAGGAAAACAAGGTTTAGAAGTGCAGAAATTTTCTGTAGAAAATTTCAGCTTTTAAAGAACTTGTTTGGAACTTTCAAGGGACTTAATAAGGCCTTAAATTAAAGCCAATTCATAGCTTAGGAAGTGATTAAAGTAACTTAGAAAGGAAATAAGAGAAATTGACACTTTTAACTTAGAATTCTCATAAAATCTAGTTAAAGTATGACACGAGTTATACATATGTAATGCATAAGTTTAGAGGACTAAAAGGTTAACCTTAGAAACTCTAAGAGCCACGAAATGGACCATAAAAAGGAGGCCAAAGAGGGAACCAAAAGAGGCACTAAGATAGTAAACCAATAAGGAACAAATGGGAACCAACTTAAAAGTAAGTTTGTAGGATAATGTTAACAATTTTTCTAACTTAAGAGATTTAAAAGTTAAATTATAAGCCCCTAAAGGATACCTATGCAGGCTGAATTTTCACACAACCAAGCTAAGAAAAAAGGCAAGGACATAGTAATTAAAGGTAGAAGAAAATAAAAGAAAGGAAGATATGGAGCATTAAAGGAAAACTAAAGACCATCACAAATAAACCTAAAGCATCTAACACTTCCATACTTTTTATCATGCATCCATGGCATTACATTCATGTTTTACATATTCTATATTTATAGGCATATGAGATAAGATTGACTCAAATCTAATTTAAGCAGAGCATGTTGTCTCAAAAGGCAACTTAAGAGGGATGTGAATTGGATATTTGTTGCAAAAGCTAAGTAAAAAAAATTAAAAGATTGAATTAATGCAATTCACTCAAAGTAAATATAAATAATTATAAATAAAGTAAAGAGAGTAGGGATAGGAGATGCAAACTCTTTTGTAGTGATTCGACTTGCTACCTAAGTTTATATCTACTCTCTCGAGCTCTAACTGATCAAGGTTCCACTAAGTCCCTTACACTTAACGAATGCAAGAAATCCCGAATATAAACAAAATTCATTGCATTTGATGGAGGCAAGAAATCCTAATTACAAATCTTTTGATTCGGTGAGTTTTAAACATTAATACAAATGGTAATAAAGATGAAGTTGAAATGTATCAATTCCTCTTAAGTAAGATTAGCTACCACTCATGTACAAAAATAATTTTATGTCAAAGAGGCAATCTCAAGAATAAAATAATTTACTCTATGCACTATTTGATCTAGTAATAAACAATGTAACTTAAAGAATTTTAAAGAGAGATTGAGGAGGTTTTGATAGCTTATTCTTATGTTTTTCTTCCTTCAACCTATGCTTCTTTTATAAGTAAAATACCAAAGAGACGTTGGAGAGACATTGGCCTTTATGGAAGATAAAATTATTTATCAACAATAACTGCACATAGGCTCATTTCAAAAATTCAAATAAAATAATTTCGAATGGTCAAAAACTCTTAAAAAAATTTTGAACACTCTTAAATGATTCTATTTTCAAACACAAAAAAATATAATTGAATTATCATACACCGTTTGAGAGAAATAATCAAGTTTTGAACGACATATTAAACTGTAAAATTGCTTTTAACAAAAGTTGTTGGCCAAGTTCAAAATTGTTTAGAAATTTGAATTTGTCATGAAAAATAACAAATTATATATTTTTGAAAAGCTTGTAATGTCTACTTTCATTCAAAATTAGATTTGTATAAATTAGATATTTATATTTTGTGATATGATAAAAATATTATGATATACTCATTTTGTCTGCTAATAATGTGACTCAGCAAGATGGACCATTTTAAAAAATTATATTTATCAATTTATAAGTGTAAAATGTGCATATAATATATGTATTTAAAGATAACCATGTCTAATTTACAAATAAATTTAATTTAGAATTTTATTTATATCATAAATTATATTTTACTATTTAAAACTTATATCATGTAGATTTCAGAAATAAATTTTTTAGAGAATGATGTATGAGATTTATATAATAAACTGTTTTAATATAAAATAGTATACAAGATAAATTATACATTAAAATAAAATTATTTGAGTCTAGTTTCATATAAAATTGATTTTATTATTTTTTGAATTTTCTATAATAAGATATAATCAATTTATTACATATATATCTAATTTGTCAGTTTCACATTCTAGTACATAAAGTGTATTTAGTTATACAATAAATTTAATGTTATAATTTGTCCATACTGTCTACTATAAATATATATATATATATAACAATTTTAATTTATTTTGTCATTAACAAAATAAATATGAAACATTGAGGTTAACAGAGCAAACCGAGCATCCATAGGTTATACACACAGTCAGTGGCATACTCTCCAACCTTGGTCATTTTCAAACATATTATATGTTTAATGAAAAAAATGAGATGTTATGAAAACCCTATATGTATTTTATACCAAAACCTAGAAATAAAGTGTTTATATTTCGCTTTTAGTATATTTGGTCCTTTATGGCATTTTACGATTTTTTGGTTCTTTGGTACTTAGATTGCTATATCAAGCAACCATCTGGAATAGGTGGTTGTTCTACATTTTTATACTATGACTTTGGACTCAATGGGATCTTAGACGTTACAAACTGTGTTAGTCTGGCTTGGAGTAGAGACTCATAATTGTAGACTACACAATATAGTAACACTCGATATATTTTATTAATTTTATTTTTCATAAATTTATTATCCTCAGATATTGTTGGTTGTACATATCCGATCAGAGTTATATATGACATAACATGACTTATAATTCTCAATATCTGTTAAATTTATCAAACTTAGCTTCTATGATATATTGGTAAACCAAAAGAAAAATAGTTGATATAGATAAACCTCTTTCTTTTATATTTTCTACTATTGTTTTGTGAATATTATTCTACACAACTGAGTTGAGAAAAATTTACTATGTTATTTTTGTCTTGAATTTTCATGAGCAATCTATTTTTTAAAGATAGTTTATGTATATTACTATTACAATCCGCTCTGTTTTTTCTAAATTTAAATTGTATGCCATTCACTAAGAAATCGCATTCTCATATCACTTTATTTTGTAGATTATAGTTAGATTATTCCTACACCAACACCCGAGTTTCACCGTATTATAGTTGGAGGTTGGATTAACAAAATCTTTTTGTACTTGTAAATTTATTATGTGAAATTATATAGACCTGTATTAGACATTTCATCAACATAAAAGATGATGTATTGGGATTGGGGTTATAGTTGCCGTTAATATACTTTAGTTAGATGCATACTTAATTTGCTATCATATAAATGAGTGAACACGAATATATGTGTGAACTATATATAAGCTGATACGTGCCTTTATTATGTGAGCATAATTATGCACAATAGATGAGTTTATATTATTGTTACAGATGTCACAAGTTCTATTTACAATTTTTTAGATAGGATTTATAATATCTGTCACATTGCCAAATTTTTGACGCGATAGTTATTATTTCATTATTATCCGCTGCTCCGACTAGCGTGGGTTGTGATAATAAACTTTTAAAATAATCATCTCATATTATTTTTTTATTTTATTTCAAAATCTTAATTAACTTATACAACTTTAGATTTATTTTAACTTTATTGATAAATTTTTAATTTATTTATACAAATATTTTTTGGATATTAAAGTAATGCATGTGCATGAGTTAATTTTTTTTGATAGAAACTTATTTTATATACTACATATATTATAATAATAAAATCTTCTTGCGGGGTACAGTCCCTCCTCTCTACGTGCATCTGCTTCTGTCGGTGGTTGAGTGCAATGATAAGACAGGTAATCATATGAAACTTTTATTCATTTAGCCCTTTCAATAATTGGAGATTATTCATTCTTCAATTTTAAATAAATAACTGAGACTCATGCACAAGACAAATATTTATTATAAGATGACATACTAATTAGCAAGGAATAAAATGTTTCGCGGCAAAGCATGCCTATCAGGTAGTAATTAATATTGGACTTCGTATTTTACATGGCATATTAAGTGGAGTGAGAATATATAGGATAACTAATACACGATAAACCAAGTAGGTTAAGAATATATATAGATTTAGTGTGTGATACAAAAATAGCATACATTATAGCCTTACATATGAGAACTATTTGACTTAGACAAATAACAGTTCAATGAGTAGATAAATAGTAAAATAATTTTACAATTTTAATAATATATAAATGTTAGGTGGCTAATTTTTTTATTTTCAGGAAAAAAGGTGGTGAGAGACACCATGATTAGTAAGAATATTTGAGATTTTTTTTTTTTTTTTGGGGTCATGGAGCGCCACTTTGGTGAGGAGGAGGCTATGGGCAATCGTGCACGGAAAGTTGAAAGTAGGGGGGCCAGGACATATAAAAGTAGATGGTGGAAGTTTGCTAGGGCGGCAGAGGTTGCGCCGCCAACCCAGTCAATTAATGCACATATATCTCGTGCCGTCGGCAGCTCTATCTTTTAATTTTACAAATTACTTAAAATAAAATATTAACTTAAATTAATTAATAAAATATATATAAAATTCATCTATTTTTTTTTTCATATTCTTCTCTAAACTCAAACATCGAATATTCTAAAAATAAAATATTTTTAATATTAATTTCTAATAACAATTAAAATATATATTTTCTTATTACATTATATGATATTTGAAAATTTGATTGTACAAAGAAAGATTATTAAAACGGTAATAAATCCCTATATGATAATAATAAAATCTAAATGTTATGATTACATGACTCAATATAATACAAATAAATATAAATTTACTAAGAAAAATATGAATTTAATATAACATAACCCAAGACAAAACATCTTAATTGACAGGAATTTGACAAGATTTTCCTAGTTTTGTTATAAATTAGTTATCAATAATTTTGTTGTAATTTTAAAATATTTCAACACAAACAAAAATTTAATGTGGACTAAATTAAAAACAAAACATATGTATATTAATTGTCACAACTACTAAACTCTTAAGCATTAAATTCTCATTATTAAAATGATTAAGTACTTGTAACCAAAAAAATAAAAAATTAAGTACAAACAATCAAAAATTAAGCTACAAAATTCAAAAGTCTAAATAGGAAAGAGAATGAGGAGTTTTAGGTCAAGAGAGGTTAGGATACTTGCAATATATATTCATGTAAAGGTAAAAAGTTGGACCATTGATCCTCCTCTTCTCCAATCTTAAATCTCTAGTGCACCCAAAAAAATATATAAAAAAACTCTCCATTTTTAAAGGCATGTCATAATATCTCTTCAATTTCCAATGTAAAAAAAACTAAACGATAAATTCTAAAATTTGAAGTTCTAAAAATTATATTTAGTAATTGAGAAAGAAAATTAAATTTACCTATTATAATATATTTAATATTAAGTCAATATTTGACCTATTCAAATCCACTGCAAGAGAAATTTTAGATTTAAGTAATTGGCTCTTGATTATTAGAAATTTGTCCGGAACTGCTACATTCATTAAATTAAAGAACTAAAACCTTGTAATAATCTAAATCTTGTAACCCATGCCATTGAAGAGATGTTGGGCAAGTCCTAACCCTCTGCGAGATGGTAGAAAATAAATTTGAATCTTCTATTAGTAGTAATAGTGGATAGGCTCATTTTAAAAATTCAAAAAAATAACTTCCAATGTTCTGAAAAACCCAGAAAAAATTCTAAATACTCTATAATAAGTTTAATTTTAAACATAAAAAGAGTCACCAGATAATAATCAGTTGTTTGAGAGAAATAATTTATTTTCTAAATACGTGTCAAAGTTTGTTAGTCAAGCTCAAAATTATATATTTTTGAAAATCTTACAACGTCTGCATTCATTTTAAATTAGATATGCATAAATTAGATATTTATATTTTAAGATATGACAAAAATATCATAATATACTTATTCTTTCTACAGATAGTGTGACTTAGTAGAATGAGTTATTTAGAAAAATTGTATCTATTTAAGTATAAGTGCAAAACGTGCATGTAATATATCTATTTAAACTTAGCACATCTATTTTATAAATAAAGTAAAATTGAGATTTGATTAGCACTATAAAATGCATTTTTTATTTAAAACTTATATGGTGTAAATTTCAATAATGGCTTTTCTGGAAGCTAATATGTAATATTGATATAAAATATTGCTTTAATCTAGAAAAGTATATGAGTCATATTACATATATAAATAAAGGTATTTAAGTCTAGTTTCATATAAAATTGATCCTGTTATTTTTGAAATTTTATATAAAAAGATATAATTAATTTACTATAAATATGTCTAATTTGATAATTTCACTTTCTAACACAATATTTAATGTATGTTGTCAAATATTATATTTAACAAAAAGAATTTTCCTTATAAATATACTTATATATATAATTTAAATTTATTTTGTCATTATTAACATCAATATAAAATCTTGAGACTAACAATGTTCTCCATTTTGGTGATGACGAAACAAATATGCAATTTAAGATATTCATTAAGCATATGTCATATAAATTCTTTCTCTTTTTTGACATTATCAAAAAAATGAACTATATAAACTCCCCTTTAATATATGCGTAAAAAAAATTTAAAGTTCTCATCATTTGAAAAGAAATTACATGCAACCAATATTAACTATGTATTCAAGTCTGTAAATACAAATTTTCTTTTGATAAAATAAAATCTTTCTTTATTAAGAGATTTTGTAAAAATATCCACTAATTAATATTCGGTACCCACAAATCTAAGTGTTATAATCAATTTTTGAACATGATCACTCAAGAAATGATATCTTATATCAATGTTTTTTTGTTTTTAAAGGTTGAATAGGGTTTTTAAAAATGTTGATCGTATTCATGTTACCACACTTAATAGGAATATGTTTATATTTAAATCTAAAATCTAGTAAAATATGTATTATCTATAAAAACTTATTCACAACAACCTCCGGTGTCCACATATTCTGATTCAACCATTGATAAAGTAATCGAATTTTATTTCTTACTAGCCCAAGAAACTAAAAATTTTCTAAGAAGATGACAAGTTCTACTAATATTTTTTTTTATCTAATTTACATCTTTCAAATTTTACATCTCAAATAACTAATGAGTTTATTCTTCTAAGATAAAATAATTCTACATTTATAGTTCTACTAAAATTTATAAAAATTCTTTGACGACATGCAAATGAAATTATTTTGCATTTGCTTGAGCACACATACTATAACATTCCGAACCTAGTAGGGGCCTTAAGGCATTGCTATTCTTGCATGTTTGTATCATTGTGCATTTCATTGATATTCATAATGGGCTTTGTAAATAATTTTTTTTTTAAATATGAATTTTTACATTTTTCTTGTCCACAACCTAAGAGAAGGAAATAAAACCCTAGAAGACACAAAAAAATGAGTATGCTATGGTGGTTGAGATAGATTGGAAAGAAATGCAAAAATTTATAGAGGAAAAACCTAGAAATTAAGCACTTAAGTAAGAGCTTTTAAGTAAGGGGATTAGTGAGGTCAATTTAGGTGTTAATCATAACTTTAGAAAAGAGAAATGAGAGTTCATGGGGTATTGGGAAGTTAGCACATTGTGATTTAAGGTAATATAATTGAAATTGGTAGTGAAAATATGGAGACAACTTTGGAAAATAACTTAAAACGTAAGCACATTGGTGAGTATATATAGGTTTATAGGATTAATGAGTGAGTTAATCTTGATTTTAGATTGCCTACTCTAAGGGACTTAGGGGGTATTAGATAGATGTTAATGGGTTAAAATGGAAGTAAGAAGTATATGTAGTGCAAGGGACATGCAAGGAAGTCAAAGTTTAATAAATGGGCATAACATGGTCATTTTACAAAAGAGGTTTACGGAGCTAGCTTTGCTGACTTAAATGGGGCTTAAAAGCCCCAAAAAGCTTCTAGTTCGGAGCATGCAAGGGACGAGAAATAAAGAGAGAAAGAAGAAACCAAGGGGAAAAGGTAAGAAAGCCCTCAAATTTTTTAGAATTTTTGAAAAGTTTTGTGAAATTCTTGTGGATTGTTGTTATTCTTTTAATTCTGAATCAGTTTAGAATGATGGAGTAGTGCCTAGTTAACTATTTGATTGGTGTAATTAAACACTCTTAATTTTTTTCATTTAATATATATGTAATTATTTCAGTTATTGGTCATTTTCATCGAATGTGTGAGTTTTACATTTGATTGAAACCTTTAAACTATATACATAACTACGAGATTTGGTTGTGCATATAAATGGTGATCATGAAATATGTCTCTACGGTTTTAGTCTTAAACATTCCAAGTCGTAGAATAAATTAAGATAGAGTATTGACCATATTCAAATTACGCTTGTACCTGTATAGCATGCTCGTAAGGGAGGTGTCTCGTTTCATAGGCGATTGATATAAGTGACACTAATGCATACACATGGATGCTTATTAGATAATAATTTCACTGAATGATCTTGCTTAGAGAATTCTTTAATGGATGCTCGGTAGCACTTAGAATTCTTTATATTTGCGATAGTACATTAAGTAATACTTTAACTTGAGATTTCGTTGCGATCTCATGTATGGGTACTTGTGCTTTGATATTTTCTGTCAATCACAGGTTGATAACAAAAAAGGTTTTTGTGTTGGGTATGATCCATTCATATATGGATGTCTATGAGAACCGACATAAGATCTCTTACATATCTAGTAGAATAGGTAAATCTTCTGTACTATTTATAGATAATTATTCTAAAAGTCTTTATACAAGGCAAATGACAAATAATTAGAAAAAGAGTTTTCTAAATTGGTCATTGAACAAATGTCTAAAATAGATATATCATTATTAAGATTATCAGGATGCTGACATATTATCTGAATCCTATATATCAATCGGCAGATTAATTAATGGAATGATTGTATTTGCATAGTTTGTACAAATGGAAAAGGTTCATGATTTTACCTTCACTTATTTCTAGGTTTTTACAGGCTTGTTGCTATACATATCCCATAAAGTGTGGGAACTCTTGCTTTAATGTAGCTTAGTTCATGAGTGGTTAATTAAAAAAATTTAATTAATCAGAGTAATTAATTAATTATAATTAATTATTCATACATTAAATTGTAAATTGTTGCGAGCCCACTGCTAGCTAATGGTTAAACCTAAGGAGTCACACATAAGTGCGAATAAGTCCATATCATTTATGAGAATTTACTTGAGTTAATTAATTTGATTAATTAATTAAAATTGATTAATTAAATGATTTTTCTTTTAATTAATAGGTAATAGAGAATAAAATGATTATATTAATTAAAATTTTAATTAATAATTATTTAATCTTATCATATAAAATCTCCTAATTAGTTGAGAGAATATTTAAGATAACTAATTTGAATTATGTAGACATATATTATTTGATTTTATAAATTAAATAATATTGAGATTATATCTTAATTTTATGATAAGATAAATAAAAATATTTCTATATAAATAGAGGTCTAGGAAGCCTTTATGAATAGAGAGGCTTTCAAGAAAGTTGAGAATGAGAGATTCTCTACAATTTTTATGTCAAGAGTTATCTTGATAGAAAAGTTTATAAATTGAGAAAAGTACTTTTAGATTACTAGTATAATTCTAAGTAGTAGTGGATGTTCCTTGTGTAGATACCATTAAAAGAAGTACATTTGAGCTTCTTACAGGCTATTCTGACGTTTGTGTTAGATTGCTGAAATACGAATTTAAATTCAATCAACCCTACATCAATCAAAAGTTTGTAAGGTATAAATCGATTTTCTCACACTAAATTTATGCATATTGCATCTTGGGACATAGAATTAAGGCTTCAACATGAATGGATCACGTATTTCGAGATTAAAAATTTTAAAGAGGTTAGGAAAATAAGGATTTAACTTGACCTTGGATAAAGCTTAGCAAAGAAAATAAATTTTAGCAAATCTACCATAATTCGCTGAGCCATTAGGGGTTGAAACCTTACTTTAACTTAAGGCTATTAAGTGGCTTAGGAGATGACTAGACTAACTTAGAAAAGAAAAGCTAAGAAGATACCAAAATTGAGTTGAAATTGAGCTATATTCAACCAAATTAGAAATGAAAAGTGTGCTAAATTTATAAGCAGAAAATTGTGACTAAAAGTAAGAGTTTTGGAGCAATTATAACCTCCTAAAGGAGGCATGAAATAAGGTTTAGATAAGGGCAAAGAGGGACTAAGGGAAATACCAGGTTGGGAAGGAAAATGAGGGTTAATTTAAGATCCAAACTTAAGATTAAGCCTAATAAATAAATGCTGAATTTTTCTAGGAACTTAAGAGACTTGGAAGATAATTTTTAAGCCTCTAAAAGCCACTTAAAAGAGTTGAAATGGAATCATAGTTAAAGCTAATGAAGGGATTTAAGGAATGGCTAATATGTAAGTAAGATAGAAAAAGGAAACATAGATAAAAGTTACAAAATGAGGAAATTAGTAACTAAACAACCTAAAGAATTTAGCATCCACTTTTCATCATGCATTTATGCATCTTACTTAAATCTAGACATGCTTACTCATAGGAAAGGGGAAATAAACATGAGTCACATCTTGCTAGTCAGTTTCAAGAGAACATCATTAGACTATATATACAAGTTGAATGTCATATTCTCTAACCTTAGGCTTTTTAAATTAAAATGCATGATTTATGATAACTATAAATTGTTTTCTAGAACATGTATGTATTTTAGTGTCAAAAATTGAAAACAGAGTGATTATGTTCTTCTTTTTAGTATATTTGATTTTATGATATTTCGGTATTTTGGCATTTAGACTAGAAATGTTAGGCAACTATTTGGAATAAGTGGTAGATCTATAGCATATGATATGACTTTAGACCTAATGGAGTCTTAAATGCCACAAACTATATCAATTTGGCTAGAAAGTGGTGACCCACAAACTAAACAGTGTAATAGTGTTTAATATATTTTGCCTTAATAATGGTCAGATTATGTTTTATGTTTTATTACCCTTAGATATCTCTGACTGTGCGCACTTGACCAAAGTTATAGGCTATGTAGTATATGTTTTTGATTTCCATGCTTTCTTATATTTTCATGTTTTAGCTTGACCTGATATCACAATGCATTAAAACTCAAACTGTTTGTCTATGATTTCTTATTTATATGATTTCAAATGTTTCACCGAACTATATTTAACTATAATATTAATATAAAAACTCTCTTTTTCACTAAAGTTAGATTGTATGCAATTTATTGGAACAATAGTCTCGTCACTCCTTTTTCCATGTGGATACCAAGAGGACTTAAGCTAATAACATTAGCATCTGCATCACTTGCATTAGCATTTCATGCATGCTAGTGGAGGTTAGACTAGCAGATTTTTTTGTACATTCTAGTTGTAAGATGAGTGTATTGTAATTATGCAAACAATCTATAAATGAGAACTAATTGTAATATTAGAGATATAGTACAGACCTAAATGGTTTTGTGGTGATAGTGATATAAATATTTTGTTTATGGTACATGATCAAAATGTGTGCATGCATATGTTTATTATATTGGATGGTGGATACATTATGTTGCACAAGTATTCCAAGCTTTACTAGTTGAGTCAACTATGATAGGGATCATAGTGAGTAGCATTTTTTGTATCTTTTAGGCATAGGAGAGTGTTGGCCGCTACTCTATTATCATGCCTCGCTCAATCAACTAGGAGGGGTGAGGTGTGACATATACAAACACTAAACATTATATCAGGTTAGCTAGCTATTAAATAGAATAAATTATCAATCATCCATTTGTTTGATATTTATAGATTTTTTATTAATATTTTTATCAAGTTTGATTGAAATGATTATAGAAGTTCTCATAATTTTAAAATTATCCATTCTAAATCTTTTTAATAGTTTTTTTAGTGTACTTAGCTTGATTAATCAGAATCCTTTCTTTGAGTTGTATTATTCAAAAATTAAGAAAAGAAATTCAACTTATTCATTATACTCATTTTAAACTCATTTTGCATAAATGAAGAAATTTTTTTATATAAAAATCCACTAATAAATCCAAATATAATATCATCTACATAAATTTGAACATTGAGTAAATTATTATTTTCTTTCCTTAAAAATAAAGTATTATCCACTTTTTCCATTGAAAATCTATTTTCTAATAAAATTTTGAAAGTCTTTCATATCTTGATCTAAGAACTTGTTTCAAACTACATAAAATTTTTGAAAGTTTGTAAACATAATTTACATATTTTTTATTTTAAAAACCTGGCAGTTATTCAATATGAATCTCTTTAACAATAAAATTATTTAAAAATACAAATTTATCAGTCACTTGAAATAATTTGAAATTTATATAAGATGCAAATACAAGTAATATTCTAATAACCTCGAGTCTAACAACATAAGCAAAATCCTCTCTATAACCTATTTCTTTTTCTTAATTGAAACCATGAATTACAAAATATTGCGTTATTTTGAATTATATTATTGAATTCATCAAGTTTATCTCTAAATATCCATTTTGTTCCAATAACCATACGATCACTAGGTCTTGGCAATAATTCTCAAATTTTATTTTTTTCAAATTGATTTAATTCTTTATAGATAATTAAAACCCAATTTTCATCATTAATAGTATCATAAATAGTTCTTAGTCTAATCTTAGAAATGAAAGATAAGTGTTTACAAATATTTTTAATTAATTTCTATTTTTTCTACAATCATTAGGATTATTAATAATTTATTCTATGGGATGAGTAGATTTATATTTACAAACTTTTAACAAATCACTATTCATCAAGATTTTCTATACTAGAGGGATATTTAATTTCTTTTTTTATTATCATTAATATTTAAATTAACCAAACCATCATCAACATTATCATATATGACTTTATGTAAAGAACGACCAATTTCAACAAATGAATATGCATAGATTCTGCAACTATATTAGTTCTTTTATTAAAAACTCTATAAATTTTACTAGTAATGGAATAACCGAAAAATATACTTTATCCGATTTTGTATCAAATTTATCAAGATTATCTTTAAAATAAAACATTTATATCTAAATACTTTAAAATAATCAATTTTAGGTTTTCTATCAAACCAAAATTCAAAATGAGTTTTCTGAAGAATTTGTTTAATAAGAACTCGATTTAAAATATAACAAGCCGTATTAATCAATTCGACCCAAAAGTAGTCATTTCTTGTAAAATTATATTTTTTATTTTAACAACTCTATTTTGTTGTGAAATTCTAGGTATAAAAAAAATTATACTCATACTCATAAGTATTACGAAAATGTTCAAATTCATGATTTTCAAATTTCCTATCATGATCATTCCTAATTTTTAAAATCATAATCCCACTTTCATTTTAAACTCTTCTACAAAATTTTAAAAATTAAGAATATACGTCACTCTTATAAGTAAAAATAATACTTACGAAAATTTTGAAAAATTATCGATAATTACAAAAATATAGAGTTTTCTACTAAGATTAACAATTTAATAAGGTCCAAATAAATTTAAATATAAAAGTTGTAAAAATCTAGACGTGAAAATTATATTTATAGATTTAAAAAAAAAAATTTCTTGGTCACAATGTTTCAAAGCTGGTTTTCCTATGGGCTAGAATGGTTTTGGCAGGCGGGTTTGAGCAATGCTGGTTAATGCAACATTTCTAAGTCAAGTCATTTTATTTTTAAACGATAATTGTTAATGGTTAAAGTTGGAAGCAGGTGGGAATTACTTAACTAATCTAATCAAGTAGGCGGTTGCAGAAGAAGACAAGAATATTACCAGGTAAACATTTACCCACTGGCGGAGCTTGATTAGTTTTAAATAAACATCCACTTAATAGCGAAATTTGACTACAAGTTTTTGAAGGGACAAAATAATTAAATAATAAACTTAAAATCGTATAATTATATATAATTTGTAAGATGTTCATACTTAAAAAATAAATATATATGATTAAGATTCAAAATAATTTATTAATATATAAATACTTAGGAAACACGTGAAATAAATAGTTACTGTTCTCTTCTGTTCTTCCCCCTCGTGGCCCTTTGTTGTTACAGGCTGTTGATATCTGTTGAGTATATATATAATTTGTATAATGTCGTGACAAAAATAGAAAAATAGTGTGTGGGTATTTTTATTTGTTTGTGGGAGCCATACATAGTATTTTATACACTTAACTCAAGAAAAAAAAAATTTCTTGGCCCCCCCCCCCCCCCCCCCCCCCGGCACCAACAAAGCTCCACCGGTATCCACTATATAAATTTATTTAAAGAAATATAATTGTAATATAACATAATACGTATTTTAACACAATTTACAATTAACTTTATTTTTTATTTTAAATAAAATTTTGAAAACATTAAATACAATTTTAAAATAATTTAATACTACTGCTAATTAAGACAACCAATGAATGATGACATATCCTGCCACCTGCCAAGAGAACTTGTCCGATTTTCTTGGCACAGTTGCATAGGCCGACATCTTATGGATATGATATGACAAATTTGTCTTTAATTCTTCTAAAAGAAAAGGTGAAATTCTCGTCATCCTCGCAGGCTGCTTGCTTTTGCCAAGGTATGGGATGGCAAATTATTCCAAATTCATTGAACTCAAAATTTCATTATTTTCCCAAGTTAAGAAAGCAACCGGCGAAATCTTGAGAAATAGTAAAGACAACTTTAAACAACCATAACTTTATGTACAAAAGTCATGCGAAAAGTGGGCCTAATTATTTCTTTACAGCCTGCACTCAGTAGGAAGGCCCTGAGGGAATCGCTTCCTATCTGTGCAGTAGTTGTAAATCATGTAATTTTTCTGAACCCATCTGAGCCGTCTTTGGCTGTTGGCATCAAGTTCCTGGCTCTGCCACTCATCTGACGTGGGGGAATGAGAAATGCTCTGGGCTTTGAAGTTGCGGTAGTAAGCAGTAAAAGGAGCTTTGGTCCAGTCAGTCTTGACCAAACCACCTCTGGTGGCCCAGTCGTCGGCGTTCCACAGGCTAGAGTAGATCCTCATGGGCTGGTTTTTGGGGAAAGGAACTCCCATTGACTCCGCATTCCTGAATACTCTTATCGGCGTCTCATCCACCATGAAACTGCATCACAACAAGACAAAGGAATTAGTCTCTTGGACATTAATTACTAATTTCATTCTATGCCAACTTAATAATGCTGACTAAAAAACAAGTGTAGACTCTAAAGTTCTTTTATTTATAAGGGAAAAAGAAAATCTTACATGATGTGGCGGGGATTCCAGACGATGGAGTAGGTGCGGAAGTTAGTGGTGGGGTCGAACCAGAGATAGAACTGCTGCTCTCTGTTACCCTTGCCTTCAGTGAAGACATTGGTGTGGAGGATGTAAGGGTCTCCGCTTAGGTTTCCCAGGAACTCAAAGTCAATCTCATCGTGTGTTGGCCCCATGGAAGACAACTGCATCATATAAACAATATTATTCAATTAACAAGCAGAAGCTATGTATGATTATTAGTTGGAGAAAATCTGCTCCAAAAGCAGGGTGTTCTTCGAATACATGAATAATAATTGCGGGGTATGATTGCACGACGACCTTCTGTTCCTGCCTTCTCGCACGTGTCACGTGTTTAATTTCATATATATTATTGGATTCTTATACGTTAAATTGGAAAAGACAGAAAAAGCCCTGCAAACCAAACAGAATTACGTGAAGGAAAAATTTTCGCTGGCTGATTTTACGTAGACGGAAGCGTAGACCATGACAAGAATGTCAGTTTTGACCCTGAAGTTGCTATCAAACTATAAATTGAGAAGCAGATACGAGTAAATTAATTAATAATTTTAAGCAAACAGATAATACAAAGTTAGGAAACATACGTAGTATGCAGTGACAGTCCCAGCGGAGTTGCCAGCAACAAGCTTGAGCTGCATATCAATCCTCCCGAACAAATACTCTTTCTTTGATTTAAATCCCGAACCAGAGATTTTATCAAGCGAGAGAGAGAGGAGCTGACCTCCATCGAATATGTTGGCTCGGTGATCACCCCATGTTATGTCGAAGTCCTGGTAGAAGTTGCCACCAAATGCAACATTAACCAAAGAACCAAGTCC
>CAJVSB020000890.1:0-123995 GCA_911865555.2 Thlaspi arvense | reverse complement strand
AAATAAAAGAAATGATAGAGTTACAGAAAACTCTATTTCTTACTTCTTGGAGGATTCCTCTATATATATAAAAAAAAATTAGCTTTATTTCAATTGTTTTTCCATTTACATGCATTACTCAATAGTTTACCATCAAAGTAAATATTTTTTTTAATATTTTTTTCTTAAACTTATAGTTGCTATTTTCCACTAGTGACCATGCAAACGAGAGATTTAAATTGTGAACACTCACTGAATTTGTTAGGAAAATACCTGTTTTAAAGGTATATTTTTTATTTTTAATTCCTAATCTCTGTTTTTTTTCCAAGCACCAAGTGGAATTTATAATTACCAAATTAAATAATTTTTTTCAAACACTAAAATGGAATTTGACATTGAAATCCATAGATTTCCAAATACAAGATTATTTTTTCTTGCCAAACATAGAATTAATCTCAATATTGATCAAAATTAAATTAAAAAAAAAGGAAAATCCAAATTAGCGCCCATAACGCTGGTTGATCAGTCTTAAGCTGATAATAACTTACCTAATCATGCCCCTGTAATCTTAATTAGTCATTGCAAGCTTGATCTCCATTTAAAACTCATTTGGTATATTAGATTGGATGAGTAAGATAGAGCAAAATTTGGATAAAATATATTGATTGTATAGTGCTTTGCATTATTATACTATGTTAAGTAATTTAGTTAAAAATTAGATAAATATGTAAAAATACTAAAATATCCTTTTATTTTTTTTTTATGACAGTGGACAACAATGACCAATGACAGTAAATGGTAAGTGTAATAAAAAGTGTTGGATGGAAGGGGACAACAACGATGGGTGGTGACAGTAGGTGGTGATGAGTTGTGGTGGGCGACAAGAAGTGGTAGTGGTAGCGATGATTGGTGGGCAATCAACAATGATGGTGGGTGACAACGGATGGTAGTGGTAGGCAATGGGTGATAGTAGTGGTGGGTGTGCCCAATTAGCAAGCAACAATAGTAGAGGATGGGCGATAGGTGGTGATGATGAGTGGCGGCGGGCGATAATAGTAGACAGTGATGATAACGGTGGGTAAGTGATGGGTGGTGGGTGACAAGCTTTGGCAGTGACAATGGCAATGGTGGGTGGTGGGTAGCGGTAACGACAGTAGATGACGGTCAATGGCAACAGTAAGTAATGATGGGCGATGAGTTTAAAATTTTTTTATATTTAAAATTATTAGATTTAAATAATTTTTTAAATTTTGTTAGAATTTTGTGTTTTCTATCATTCATTTAAAGAAATTTTAATCGGAATGTGTTTAAGATCTAATTTTAAATATAGTATTTGATAATTCTTTAAAAATTTTAAATAATTAATTATATTAAATAATATTTATTATCAATAATAACATAAATTTTAAAATTTTAATAATAATATTTAAAAATAGTATTTAAATTTAAAAAAAAATCTAAATATAAATATATATAGTTAGTTTGGTCATATCAATTAGCTAATAAATAATATATTATATAATCTAAAGAATAAATAGAACTAAAAAGTACAAGTCCAAACTATTTTTTGACCAAACGTTTTTCACAAACGTCAGGATGTCATCATTCTATCTACCTGGATTAATTATTGACTTGGCAGCCTTCCCTCTGGGAACATTCTTTCGCCATTATCGCCACATAACTGCTCTTCTGCTGAAAATCACGCCTCCCTCGCTTTCTATATATACACACACAAACATCGCGAGACATGGAGAAAGACCAGGGAATATTGACGAAGAGAACTATGCAAAAAGTTCCGGCGAGGTTCAAGAGGGTGGCGGAGGCGTTCGACGACGTGGCACGTGCCGGCTCTGTGAGAGCAGTGGCAGCGAGCACTCGCCGGAGGACTCTGTGGACCTGTCAGACCTTGTGATTTCGTTCATCGAGAGGGAGAGCAGAAGAGAGCGAAACAGTGACGAGGCAGATCACCAAGAGGAACAACGAAATCGCTCCGAGTTTAATGGTTATTGCATCGAATCAGACTATGTAGGATTGTTACGCGGTCTGTTTGGCTCCGAAGATGATGAAATAAAGCAGAGGATACTTGCTGAGATCAAAAAACCAGTTGCAAGGTTGGCACCGGGTCGCCGTTGTCAGATTTTAAGCGCCGGCTGATGACCGAATTGCGCGATCGAGGATTTGATGCTGGTGGGTCCCTCCCCCCCCCCCCCCCCTGATTTCTTCAAAATAAATAATCAAAATTCAAGAAAAAAAGCTCGAAAGTTAGGGGATTCCACAGTTTTTCGATTCATTTATTTTTTCACGGAAAAACCAAACCAGAGATTAGAAACATGCATTTAAATATTAACAAATCGAGACATGAGAATTTTTAACTTCTTAATTTGACCCAATTCATCCAGGTCTCTGCAAATCCAAGTGGGAAGAAGCGAGGGCTTTCCATCTGGGTCTTACGAGTACGTCGACGTCGAAGTCACCGGAACACGCTACATAATAGAAGTCAACCTCGCCGGCGAGTTCGAAATAGCGCGGGCAACGGAAGGCTACGCTTCCCTGTTGGGTCTTTTCCCTCCAATTTTCGTGGGAAAAGTGGAGGAGCTGAAGCAGGTGGTGAACCTAATGTGCGCGCCATCAAGGACTCCATGGGTCGTGTGGACATGCACGCGCCTCCGTGGCGGCGACGGCGTACATGACCGCAAAATGGTTTGGTCCTTACCGGCGGACCACGAATGAAGCTCCGGCTACACGGGGTTGCGGATGTAGTTCTGGGTCGACACGAAAGAGATTAGTGGGTTTTGTGCCCGGGAGTACGGGACTCTCTTATCATTGCAGAGATGATTTTGCATGGAAGAGTGATTTGAAAAAGGGGCAACTAGCTTTGGCCTTTAGTAGCACCAATGCGTTTTCTGTAAATACATGAAAGAATTAATTCATGTTTATCGGTGTCACATTATTTGAATAAAAACTCCAAAGAAAATTCTAATAAAAAAAATAAAAATAAAGAAAACCAGTGCTATATAAGTGCTATTGAACAATAATATAGTGTACATTAGTACTATATTAGTTCTCATTAGTGCTATGGTACGATTGTAGTATATCTCATTAGTACTCATTAGACCTATTGTTTTTTGGTTCAAGCCATATTTCACACGCGCATTGGCACTTTCTTGGGTATCTATAAATGCACAATGCTGATTGTTTTAGTATACTATAATGAGTGTGAATTGCAAAAATGGATATAAACAATGTGTTTGTGACATACGAAATTAAATTTGTCATATGGTAGACTGAAGTGGGAACAACAGATGGAGTCTTCCCTTTAATACACGTGTGAAATGACTTGACATTGTGATGTCCTCGTGAGTGTACATCATGACAATGAGATCTAAGCTAGAGGAAAAGGAACATTTGGTTTGTAGTTTTCACCAATGAGCACATCATGACAATATTATTGCTATACAAGTAAGACTTCTGAGTCGTAGTCTAATGGTGGTCGAGTACATGCGGGTTGGTCATCGAATTTAGTGATTTTTTTTCTAGAATTTAATTTATTAAATTAGATTTTGGTTGTCTAAGGTTGTTTTTAAGGAAAAATAACATGGAAGAATATTAGATTCTTCGACGTCCATTCAACTTCCAAATTAAATAATACATTTTTAGTATATAATGGAGTACAGAACAGCAGGAAAAATAACAAAAATAATATGATCTTCAAAACAAAAAATAATATTATAACGTGTAGTGCACTTTCTAAATGTAGAAATACTTTGTTTTTACATGGTTTAATTGCGGAGATTCTTAATGTGTTTTTATAATAAGCATTTAATTAATTATCATCGTATATACTAATATATTTTATCTTTTTTTTGCACGTAAACCTTGATATAGTTTCAAGGACAAAAAAGAAAATTGAAATTTTTTATTTAACTTTTGTTAAAAATGATTTTCTTTTTTCTTTTTTTTTAAGGTTAAAAATGATTTGAACATAGAATTTTAATAATAAAAATAAGTATATAGCTTTTTCATTAATAAAATAGCACTCACATTTCTCCAAATATGTGCAGTTGAGATATTATACATTGCCGTATATAAGCAACTACCATGGTTAGGGTTTTAACAGTCTACACAATCTCTACCAAGTCGAGCACATCTCTCTCTCTATCTACATGTACCAAGAGGAGGGTTTGACAAATTGTCATTACCCTTGATGTTGACCTGCTAAAGTGGCTATTGCTATATCGATCCGGTTAACTAATAAGTTTTATTGTCCAATTGTTATTCAATTCCATCAACAAATCTGCATTTCGAGCTCCACACATTTCCTCTCTCTCTCTCTCACTCTCTCTCTCTTTATTGTTAAAATTTACAACACCAATCGTTAGTTTTGAAAAAAGGAGTCAAGATTGGTTAGACCAAGTGTGTAACTATTTTGAGTGTGAATTGTCAACATTTAGCTAGTGTATGTAGTGGAGTATGTGTCATAATTCGTGGACACTGTGTCTTCTTGCAAGCCTATATAAGGCTGTTTTATTAGAATAAATACTAATAATATAATATATATTTTCTTCAAAATAATTCAATAGTTTTGGTATTAGCGCCAAAATATTTCTAGTGAGATTTCTCTTTGTTGGCATGATGAGCAATCTTCATCTAATTGGAGGAATCAAGAAATCCAACAATCAAAATTACAATACATGGGCTACATGTATGACGTCTTATATGCAAGGTCAAGATCTCTGGGAGATCATCAACGAAAATGAAGTTACACAACCGCAAGCAAAGACGCAAATGGTATGTTGTGGAAATAGAAGATTAAAGTAGGCAAAGCCATGTTTGCTTTAATGACCACAGTTGAAAAAGATATGTTGGAGCATATACAGGATGCTACAACCCCAAAAAAAGCATGGACATATTTGCTACACTTTCCTCAAAGAAGAATGATACAAGACTACAACTTTTAGAAAATGAGTTAATGTCGCGGTAGCACAATGTGATATGACGATTGCTTAGTACTTTCACAAAGTGAAGTTGATATGCCATGAAATTTTAGAGTTGGATTCAAAAGCTCCGATTGGTGAAATCAAGATAAAAGAATAATTATCCCTGGTTAAAACTCGAATACAGATGCTTCATTGCTATAATATAGGAATGGCCAAAGCAACCATCACGTGTTGAGTTTGAAAATTTGCTTGTTGGCCAAGAATTCATGGCTAAGCAAATAGGAGGAGTCTCGTTGAAAGGTAAGGAAGAAGTACTATATGTCAATAAAAGTTAAGATAATTTCAAGCAGTACACTTTTGGTGGATCTAAGAAAAATGATGATAAGGACAAAGGTCATCAAGGAGAAGTTAACTCTCGTTTAAGGGGAATTTTGAAGAATCATAGCAACCATAAAATGTTTGATGGGAAGTGTTACAATTGTGGGAAAAGGTAATATGGCAAAAGTTTGTTAGTCCAATAAAAAGTCCATAAAAAGCAACGCTACTACTTCTAATACAAAGGAGAAAAGTGAAGATGATTGGGATGCTGAAGCATTTTTTGCTATAGAAGAAAAGAGTTAGCTCATAATAACAACAACTGAACATATTGATTAAGAGAATGGTTGGAGCATTGGCTCAAGCTACTCAAATCGTACGACAGATGATAAAGAAAAGTTGCAAAACCTATCTACCTACAAATAAGTCGTGTGGTGGTGACAATTAACAAATCAAAGTTACCGATAACTCATATTGGTAAGATAGTAGTTTCTTCCCAACACTGTGCTCACCAGGTGTTGCTTCAAAATGTCCACCATGTTCCAAGTATGAAGAAAACTTTACTTTTAGTTGCACAATTAACATCATCAAGTCACTTTGTTCTATTTGGTCCATAAGACGTGAAGGTGTATCATGATATTAATATCTTAGAAAAGTCAATCATAAAAGGGAGAAGGTTAGATCTAATCTATGTGATGTCAGTTAAGTTTGCATATATGAACAAAACAAAAAGGAATGAGATAGCAGATTTATGGCACATGTGGTTGGGTCAGGTTAGCTACTCCTAATTAAAGATGATGATGAACAAGTTAGTGCTTAAGGGACTTCCTCAACTTGAATAATAGACACAGTTTGTGTAGGATGCTAGTGTGGTAAAGCACATCAATTGCCGTTTGCAGAGTCCAAGTTTAAAGTGGGGAAACCATTAGAGTTAGTATACTCTGATGTGTTTGGACTTGTCAAGCAGCTCCCAATTGGTAGGATAAAATAGATGGTGACTTTTATTGATGATTTCTGTAGGTATGTGTGGGTTTTCTTCATGAAAGAAAAATCTGTTATATTTTCAAAGTTTAAAAAATTTAAAAATACAGTTGAAGCAAAAGTTGGTAAGAAAATTCTTTATTTTTGTATTGACAACGGAGGAGAACATGGACCAAGTGAGTTTTCCCAATACCAAGGAAAGTATCAAATGTGTCATCAATACACTTGTGCCAACATACCACATCAAAATGATATAGCAGAGAGAAAGAACAGACATCTTGCAACAATTTGTAAAAATATGCTACATGGAAAGAATGTACTAGGAAGGTTTTGGGTAGAAGCAATAAGGACTACAACCTTGGTTATAAATAAACTCCCTCAACAAAGGTTAATTTTTCCTTCACCTTTTGATAAATTGTGGGACATGAAACCTACAGTTAATTACTTTCGAGTATTTGGATGTGTATGCTATGTATTTGTACTAGATCATTTGCATAGCAAAGTTGATATAAAACATTTAGCCTAAAAGCAAAGCTTACAACTGTGCGAGTCTTACTTGCACTTGTAGCTAACAAAGACTGGAACTTGTGGCAAACGGACATGAAGAATACTTTTTTGCATGGAGAGTTGGATTGGGAGATTTACATGACACAACCAATGAGATTTCAGAACAAAAATCATCCTAAGTATGTGTGTAAACTGCAAAAAGCACTTATTAATTAAAGCAAATACCAAGGGCCTGGTAGGGTAAGATTGTTGAATTTCTATTTTATAATGGCTATTTGGTGACTTCTGCAAATTCTAGTTTGTTTGTCAAAGTTAGTGAAGGGAAGCTAGGTATTACGTTGGTACACGTGGATGATTTAATCATAACTGATAATAGTGAAGAAGAAATTCTTCGAACAAAGGAAAATTTATTAGTTCATTTCCAAATGAAAGAACTTGACAACTTAGACACTTTATTGGTTTAGAAATTGATCATACTCAAATAAAAAATATTTCCCCGTTGGCAAAAGTACTCCAAAAATTTGTTGAAGAAGTTTGATATGCTTATATGCATGCTGGTTTCAACACCATTAGAAACAAATGCCAAAATATATGTACATATACTCAAATTTGAGAAAGACCTTTCCAGGAAGGTGAGGTTGGAGAGGGAAGGGAAGGGGTTGGAGAGTTTTGTTGGAAAGAGTTTTTGGGCTGTAAGAGTTGGTTTGAAATTAAAGGTGATAGCGCCAGAGTAGGATTTGGGAGCGACGCTATGGGAAAATAGAGAATTTAGGGTGTCATTAAGTAGGTGGTGAGGACGTGATTCAGAGAACAAAGCCGTCTTTTGAATTCTTCTCCTTGGTCATATTGGGTTTCTTGGCCATAGATTTGGGTAGTTGAAAATCAAAGCTCAAAGATGGCGTCAGGGTAGTGAAGGGCAGGCACATGGGCACGCCTGCAGTGGTGAAGACGGAAAATGCAAGCAACTAGTCCCTAGTTGAGCTTGAAGGTTTTGCCAGCAACAATGACAGCTTCCTCCTCAATTCCCGCAACGAGGCCTGGGAAGGATTAATCCAAGCAGCTGACATGGGTTCTCCTCCTTGAGGCCCATCTAGCTACTGGCTACCTCAACGCCATGCCAAGATACACAGATGGTCACATCTACTATCATGTTAGTGGTCACTTCACTTTTTTTTACTTAAATTAATCTAGTATTAATTAAGCAATCACGCCGGTGTATTTATGCAAGTCATTTTAAAGTGATACAGATTATAATGAGGAGAAATAATCTAATTTTAAAAATAATTATGAATTAATAATAACGTTAATTATATAATTATTGTACGTATATATCTATGTGGAGACATTACGTGGCATAAATCAATATATATATTTTATTTTTTAATTTTACCCTTTTTAAGTGATTAACTCACTTTTGTACTAAAAGATAGGGAAAAAAAGGTGAAAAACGGAAACACACAAGTATTACCCATTTGCAAACACATCTAGAAAACTTTTTAATTTTTAATCTTGAAATTAAGTTCTGAATGCATTAAAAATTATTACATACAACCAACGACCTTCCCACAGGCTAAAGGGTGTTCAGTTACATGGTTGTAACCTATCAAATCGGATAAAACATTCAAACTAATTAGGATTCATCTTGTTCAACTATAATGAAACGCACATGTTTCCTCTTCATGTAAATTTTCTCTTACGTGTAGTTTCCTTTACTCTAGAGATAAATAACTAGATTTTATTAAAACCATTTTAAAAAGAAAATAACAAAAATATTGTCTTGTATTTTATTTCTCCTCTTATAAATATAAACAACTTAATTTCATTCCATAAGAAAAAACAACAAGAATCTTTTAATGTGTTTCCCTTCCTCTAAAAATGAGAAACTGAATTGCATTAAAAACTTTCCCCTTTATGTAATACTTCATTTACCTTTCTTCCCAATTTGACAATTTCTACCAAAAATATTAATCATATATAGCATGTCACAGATTACTAGGCATGAAATTAATTCGATATCGTTAGTTTAGGGTCCAGCAGGCCAATAGAAAAGAGACGTGTGTGCAATCCTCTTAATTTTGATTTTTTAATTTTTTATTTAAAAAATGTAAAAAATAGAAAAAAATTATTTTAATTATTTATAAATTAATTTAATATTTAATATTATATTCACAATTTTTTTTATTTGATTAAATATAAAATCAAAAAATTAAAAAATCAGAATTAAGAAAGCTAAACACATGTTTTTTTTTAATTGCCCTGCTGGGTGCTGGCCCTAACCTTACTTTAGATACCTGATTGTTACTCGAGAGAGGAAGGACCGAATTGAGAATTTCAAATGGTTGGAGACCATTACTGTAATTTACCCTTGACCGCTATCGAAATGAAGCGGTGGAGATAAACAGTATGGTAATGGACTTGGTACTCGACTGACTCGTTACCGCTTTTTCTCATTCATTGAGAACAGGGACAGAGTCGGAAAACTCGGGACCGACCGCCAACCGCCGCCGGAGATGGAGGGAGTTGGGGCCCGGCTGGGCCGGTCCTCGACCCGGTACGGTCCATCGTCGACGGTGTTCAACGGGCCAGTTAGGAAGTGGAAGAAGAAATGGGTCCAAGCATCGCCCAACACTTCCTCCTCGAATCACCACCACTCTCAAACTACTTACAGAAATAACGGCGGTATTGCTAACGGTAGCAATGGCTCTGAGATCCTGCTCTACAAATGGACCCCGATGGGCGGCTCTAGCGACAGGAGTTCTACCGGAGATGACGATGCCGCCGCCGGCGGTCCCCCGGAGGAGCCACCTCGCCGGAAATTCAAATTTGTCCCGGTACTTATATGTTACAAGTGGTGCATGCATAATTGCCTTCCTATGTGTGACCAAGTAATTTGCTTTTTGAAAGGGTTTTTGAGGGTTTTGGTCTTATGTGCGAAATTGAACATTCCGGAAGTATTGTGGTTGATTTAGCTGTGATTTGGGTTTTTCTTGTTTTACAAAAGGAAGTTTGGGTTTCTTGTTTTGAGCGGTTTTGAGCTCTAGGTTGAATATGCTTGAATTTTTTTGCTCAATTTCTGAAATTAGAACTCTAATTGCAGTTTAAGGATCTTTTTGTTAAGATAGAGGGGGATTTGCCTGTTCCCTGTTGCTTCCTTGGGCATTTAAGCTTTGTGGTCAGGTCTTAAGCACACCAAAAACCTAAAAGGAAAAACCTAAGCTAGGTGTTGCAGCATTAGAATTCTGATTTCAATTCTTCTGACTTTCTTGGATGTAAAAGCCAAACCCTTGACCTAAAAGCGCAGTTACCAAACACCCCTTGAAAGATATAATAGTATTGGAGCCTTAAGCAGTCTGAATAGAGACATGACAGGGTGCTTGGTTTTTTGTATACGGCATTGGCGAATAAAGAAACTTCATTGCAACAGTGATATACTATGAGTACTACTTTACCCATTTTTCCCATGTTAATGGAATTTAACTCTTTTCAGCAGCCAATAGTACAAGCGTTTAGACAAATTTGGTAGGAAAACAATGGCAGACTATTGATTTAATTGGAAAAATCTTTTATTGCATGTAAAGCCAAGGAGATGTTTAGTTTCACGTAATTTGCACTCTGCCCTGCTAAATGCTTGATGATGATTAAAGTAAACTATGGCATAGTTGTGCTGGTTATACCTCCAAGCTTTAAACATGAAGGATTTTTGTTGATTAATACATATTGAGCTTGAGCCCTTTAAAACTGAGCTGCAAGAAAGACTATGAAGAATTACTGAAGGTGGATATTGATGTTGTACTTGACTGCATTGGGTCCATTAAAATATTTTTCTTGTTTGTCTTTCGTATTGGTTTTGATTAGGCCAAATCCTTAGATGGATGGGTGATCAAAAGGTTTGGGAATGGCTAACTTTATGGAACTAATCAAGTTTGTTTGTTATGAACTTGTAATGTTTAGCCAAGAAGTAACATCAATCCTTAATTTTTATCAGAACCTCTCCAATTGTGTTGGTTTGGTGCCATTTAGTTTACCAGGAAGCCTAAAGATGGACTATTGTGTGTGTTTAAGTTTTGGTTTGTTGCCTCTTGGATAAGAATCCGGGGCATTTAGATAGAACTCATAAAAGCACATGCGCATAGTTGAGCTTGTTGCAATGAAATGCATCTTTGAGAAATCCACTTCTTATATAGACGTTGCTTGTTGAAACATGAGAAATTTAAAATGATTCATACATTGTATGTTTTTTGAACTTCTTTTCACAGCTTATAGTTTATTATTATTGTGGAAGGGGGTGGGGAGAACAAAGTTTGTGTAGCTTCAAGTTGCACTTAAGCTTTATGTTTCATTTTTGGTTGTGTCTAAGGACATGCAATCCAACAAAGTAAGCTCTTCCTCTTATTGGTATTACTGATTGATGATTTTCTGGCTAAATCTGAGTCCAGATTGCTGTGCTAGAAGAGCAAAGAGACGAGGTTGTAGAAAATGAGGCTGCAGAAAAATCGGATCATGAAGCTAAGCCAAGTGATACTGATCCAAACACGGTAGGCTTGATTTCAAAGAATGATGGTTTGGATGATAAGCCTGACATTAATGATATGCCCGTTGAAGGAACTCGGGTAACTGTATAAATATTTCTGTTATGCTTCCTTCTGCACACTTCTTGGCCTGAGTTGTCAGGATTTCTTCTGTTCTTTTTGGAAATTGATGTTTTAACTTACTGTATCAAACTTGCATGATCGAAGATGAGATAGAACCTGTTGCCTATAAAGAGAGATAGATGGTCTATTTAATTTGCCATTGGAGTTGAACTTATGGTGATACATCTGAAAAAAATTATTGTGTAAGTTTTACTTGATATTGCTTGATATATGTGGTTTAAATAGTTAGCAAAACAAGATGTATTCTACCCAAAGTAGTAGGGAAACACTTATTTAAGTTAATTAAACTACTTTCTTCCCTCCTAAGAAAAGACAATAGAAGCTTGCTAGATTGCAATAACTAGTTGACTGGATCAGAATTCCTGATGACTTTAAAGCCCTTTGAAGGATTGAAGCTGACGCATACTGTCATCAGATTTATGTGATGACTGGTCTGGATGTGCTTTTGATTTTTTCTTTTGTTTTTGGAAACTAAAACTCCATTTTAGGAGGTTGTTTGAAAAAACTGTTTTCGGGAGAATTTTCGTAAAACAAAAGCTTTTCTCAGAATTCTCAGAAATTATTTTTTCCCAATAATGAAAATGATATGAAAGCAGTATAATTCTCAAGATATATAGTACTCTTCTGTTCCAAAAGATATAGAAAATGAACACTAACAGGAAACAGAAAATGCTATAGAAATCCAATATCATACTCTGGACCGTTTTTCTTATATCTTGCTGCATGTTTATGTGATGTGTAATAATGTATTGCAATTTGTCAGGCTACTGATGATACTCAACTAGCAAGGCAAGACCTAAACATAAGCACTTTAGATTTAAGTTTGGGCTTGAATCCTCGTGACGGGGATCGTAATTCTGATGCAAAGAAAGATCAGAGTAGAGACGGATAGCGAGAGAGGCTGAAGTCAAGCATAAGCCAAACAAGATGGAATCGCTCTGAGAGAAGTATTACTTGAAGAAGACAATAAATAAGTGGCCTATCTGTCTTTGTGTACTCTATAAGTGGTCTTTCCTATAGTTTGTGTTAACTTTAGATAGTAAATGGAAGTGGTTATGCATGTAATCTCACTCTTATTTAATGCTCCCCTACCGAGGTGATGGCCATTTGCCTGGCTTATGTTAAGGAAAAATACAATTGTTACTGTTTACCATTCAATTAAGTAAATTTAATTCAACTCCAGATATTGACTTTGTTTTTCCTTGGATTAGATCAGATAAATTTGTTTGAGCTACTTGGTTTATATTTTAACTTTGCATTAGAGTTTGACTTTCTGCTTGCTCTGATTTTTGCAGTTTTTAAATTCAAGTTATGCTTTGGAATTATACAAGAAGGGCAAAGAGTTGTTAAAAAATATTCGGTGCAGAGGCTTAAATTTGGCACTGTTTTCTTAACCAACTGTAACGGTTGAACTGGTTGCTGAAATTGTTGACCCTTTTTCCTCGTCACAATCATGAACAAATAAAAAGAGAGGTGATCTGATTAAGAGTCAGAGACATTCGAACGACAGCTTAATTTCAATAAGAAAATCCGTAAAATCTTGAATAGTGCAGCAGTCAAATCTTGAATAGTGCAAGAGTCAAAACATAATATTGATTGCTTTCTTGGTGTAATTTATTCCTTTACAAGCACAATGAGATTAAGGGTACAAAATTACAACTTCCATCCCCACGATCCAATCAAAATGAATAAAACAAAGTTCAAACACCTTTAAATCCTAAAAGTTTACTTCATTCCTTGGCAGCTACAGCTTCTCCCTTAGAGAAACAATCGTGCCTGAAATTGTGAATACAGATAACGATGAGTTGGTAATATACAGCATTGATCAGGTGTTACAATATGTGAAACTTGCAGAGATCATCCCCATATATGTCTGCCTACACACGAGCAGTTGTTTAGGGAACTATTTGGTAGTGCCACGCCAACATTAAAGACAATAGAGTTTAAGCCCGCGGAGGGGGAAAGGGAGGCATTTTCCCTATATTCTATGAATTTACTACTGTTTTGTTTTATTTTTTCTTCAACAATGCCTGAGCCTGCAAAATTGATATCAAATAAAAATATGGATTTTCCCTTTTTTCATACATCAGGACGTGGGTTTTACTATAATCACATAAGAAATCCAACAAGATCAAGCAAATACAAAACCTCAACTTACTGAATTTTTCGTGAAAGTTGATAGATGCCTGTTCCAGCCATTGTAAGATTTACTGTAAAAAGGTTCCAATTCTTCTGAAATCCAGAATGAAGTAAAAGAGTTAATAACAACATAGACTTCACCAGAGAAATCCGATCAAGTGGATGAATCCTTTTAAAAGTAAAATATGGAAAGACAAAGCAAATCTTTCTTCGGCCCAAGTGAGCCAATTAATGACAGAATGGGGGGGAGGGGGGGGGGGGGGGGGGGCGCAGGGGGCATTGATCCACTTAAGCAGCAGCTACAGCCAACGACTCCATGTCTCTACAAACTTCTTTTTCCGAATTCCCTTGAGATCTGTAGACTTTAAATACATATGCACACTACAAGCTTAAAACAATGTTGCTCAAAATTGCTCCTGAAAATCTTCCTAGGGGCAATATTTGGGAGCATAAAGATTAGAGCTATATATCGCGTCTTTATTTCTTTATTTTCTTTATATAAAGACTTGTAAATTCTTCTTTTGTAAAAAGGATATACTGAAAAGCCCAGAAGAGGACACTGATTTTTTACATCCACAAACATACCAATTCAAGTCCCAAATCAAAATGACACAGAGAGAGAGAGAGCAACTATAAATGTTTCTCGTTGTCAAAGTTCCTTCCTAAACAAACAGTTAGACTTTGTTAGCAAGAAAGAAAGGAATTAGAGAATTAAAAGTGGGACCTCCCACAGTTACCCAAGACAAGGAAGGACCACAACTTTAGTACAAAGCAAAGAAAAGATAAAGCTCCAGCTTTGGCTAGTTATAAGTCAGAGCATATGAGCCCTGATCCGCATGTTCTTAATTTCTTTTCAAATTGAAACTTTCTGTCCCACTAGGAGAAAATTATCTATGCATGTCGTGAACTAATAATACTCATCACAACTCAACAAAATCACAACCATCCATCATGGGCTAATTACCGTTGATTACAAAAAGCCACAAGATTAAATTGGTTTTTTATGAAGATTTTTGCTCTAATAAAGCCATTCACATCCCCTGTAAACACTATACTACTTCCAACATTTTGATAACAATCAAACTTACTGGAGTAATTACAGTACTGTAGCGAGACCAGATAACTCCAGTGGCTGTAACCGCTGCAAACCGTATGGAAAAATTTAATTACTAAATTGCAGCAATAAGAACAAAAATAAGCCCTTCCAAAATCATCAAATATATCATACCAATTTGCTGGGGATAAGAAAGATTCTCCGGTGGCTTAGTGAAGTCAGCAATATTGGCAATGCTGATGCCCCATTTGAATGTTGGTGCCCAAAAGTGAACTGCAATGATCGGCTAGTTAATATATGCAAACATCAATTTTATATTTTAAGAAAAAATGAGATAGGAAACAAGAAAAACAGACACCAACTGTTGATATAATAGGACATAACTCACATCAACCAGTTGAAGTCATTCCTAATACTTTCTCAGAATCAATGGGATTGAGAAAATGGTATTTCGTACCAGAGATTTTAAAATCTCATAAATTTTGATTTTGGTTTTTTTTTTTTAATTTAAAAAAGTTCATGAATCAAAAATCCCAAAATCTTTAATTTAGAGTGCTGAGAAAAGCTAGACAGAGCTTTGCTAGACATCCCAAATACATATGAATTTAGAGCCCAAAAACCCCTAGGGTACCTCTAGGCCCTGTCTTCCCCTCATAACAACTTCTATGGTGAAGGCTTAAATCGCACACTGTCATTAGAATCAGGGATCATAGCAAAATTTTTGGAAAATGGATCGCGACTAGCCAAAAAACCTCCCTGTGATATTCTCTAACGAAAGTTTATGAGAAAAGATCCTTATGCCATCTGAACATTCTCGTTGTAAATACTGGTCAGTTCATCGATTCCTGATTTTATCACCTTTTGACGCCAAATTAAAGAACAAATCCTTTTGATCCTCCGTTTCAAATCATGAATTTAATGGCTAACAACCAACCCAACATTCTCAAATATATAACAAATTACCAAAACAGGGAACACCAAAGAGAAAAATGCAGAATTTGATTGGGTGAGGAAAGGGAAATTTCGAAAAAAACTACAGTATTGCCAATCAGATATTCAATGCATGGAAGAACCCATGAACACGAGAGAAGAAAAATAAACAATAAATAATGGAATAATAAGAAACATTTTGACAGAACAAAAATTAAGAACTCACTAGTTTTAGGGCCGGCCGGGTGGTTCCAAAATGCCTGAAGCTTCGAACTGGCCATGGAAATTCTTTGAAAGCGCTTGCTCTAAGAACCCCTGTCGAAAGTGACATTTTTCTGAGACTATTATTATTATTATTGTTATTATTATTATTGTAAGGTGCTGCTAAACACACTTGACAGTTTTTCCTTGGTCATCGCAAAGCATGAGTTGTGTTGTACCATAAGAACCGATTGTCGCTAGAGTCTTGCTCTTGACTTTTGTGGTGTTTAGTATTTTTATTTTAGAAGATTATATTTTTAAAAACTGATTTTTTATTTTGTCTGAAATACTATAGTTCTAGAAATAAAATATAGAAAATGTATTATTAATAGGAAAGCAAAATTAATTAATAAAAATATATATACATGTCTATTTTTTTAGTTTTTTAATATCTAATTTCCAAAACCAAAAAGTATTAATTTTTTAAAATAATCAAATATGTAATCTAAAAACAAACATATGTGAAAAAGATTAACACGAGACTTCTGCTCTTATCTTTACTGCTCAAGAAAAGCTTTTTGTCTAACAGAATCCACAGAAAAACAGCTTACTTGCTTATGTTGTAACACTCACAACAGGAAAATGGGTTAAATTTGTATTTTAAATTTATTTTTTTATTTTCACAGTTCGGCTATTTATTTAATTAAAATTATGAGGTTGATATAATATTGTCATGGATTTTCATGCATATGTGTGTGGATTAGAGAGATTAAATTGTAAACTACATGAATAAAACTAAATTCTTATGGGAAATTTAGTTGTAGTATCAAAAAGATTGAAAGAGTTAAGTGCAACAAGGGAAATATTTTATTTGATATTAAATCCTAATCAATTGGGTCAAATATTATAATATATATTAAATTAGTATAAAAATTAGTATTTAATACTAATTTAACATGTTATTAAAACAATAATTTCATACTTCTTCCCCAAAGCTCTTGAGACAAAGCTTCAAACACTAATTTCAAATTTTTTTTTTTTGCAAATCACCTCCAATCTTCAAAACCACTCGAGGGGCAAGAATAAAAATTTTTCACAAAGAGGTCCGATTTTGGAGTAGGGGTTTTACATCTAGGGCCAGGGCTTTAAACATTCTCAAACTCAATTGTAAACTTTTAAAAATCACTCCTATCATCACCGCCAACATTATATAGGTAAGATTTTCTACCAAAATATAAATTTTTTTTCCTTTTTTTGATCAAATTTTAAAATGTTTTTTTATGTAATTCTTGTGAAATTCTCTTAAATAAGTATGCTAGATTCTGGGATATGATTAGAGATATGTAAATTTTAATTTTAGGGTTGATGAAACTCTTTTCAAGTTATGAAATTTTTGGGTTTTTGATACTATGTTAAATAATATATCAATTGGTTTTGTAATTGTTCATTTGGGTGACTTTCAAATACAACTATAATTTTTGTATCATTGTTGTAGTGCCTTTGTTAGTTTTGGTGTT
This sequence comes from Thlaspi arvense, assembly GCA_911865555.2. Taxonomy (NCBI): domain Eukaryota; kingdom Viridiplantae; phylum Streptophyta; class Magnoliopsida; order Brassicales; family Brassicaceae; genus Thlaspi; species Thlaspi arvense. Next base: position 106,783 of record CAJVSB020000890.1, on the reverse strand, counting down.
GTATACGATGTTTTGTGATTTCATGGATGGGCATGTTTTGACATACACGTATTAGGTTCATGTCATTTTAATTATCTTATTCTATTTTATTTCATTCATTTTTCACTTTATTTTGGTTACCTCAATTCTCACATAGAAGACAAGGCTTCCAACTCATAAGTTAAAAAAAAAGAGATTGTTGGATGTTATACCTAGGGGAAGGTTTAGGATCGGAGTTAGCCCAATGGAGCTCTATGGCCAAGTAGGCTTTGTTTGTGGTGAATGGATAATAATCTAATAGAAAATTTTCATTTTTATGTTAATTGGTGAGTTAGAGAAGGAAATGAAAGAAAATATTTGTGTTGTTATGATAAAAATTTAAATATGTTTGTTTTAATTTTTACTTATTCTAATACAAGAATGGAATTTAGATTGCATATGATTTATTAGAGATATTGAACAAACAAAATTAAACCATTTAAACTGATAAAATAATGGTTTAGTTTAGTTTGAAAATAATAATTTTTTTACATGATTGATTTTAATAGTTAAGTTTAAATAAATTATATAAACTGAATTAAATTATATTCATTTATATATATAATTAATTTTTTATATAAATATATAAATTATATTAATGTTATTTAACTGTATAATTATTCTTTTTGTGTTTCCCTTGCTCACTGGCAAGTTGGTCTGCAATGAGTTATCGATGGTACACCCTGTTTTTCATGTTTCTATGCTGAGGAGATATCTGCCCGATCCATCGCATGTGATTGCTACGCAGGATGTTCAACTAGACTGAAATCTGTCTTACGAGAATGAGCCAGTTGCCATATTAGATCGTCAGGTGAAACAGCTTCGATCGAAGGAAATTCCCTCCGTCAAATTATTTTGGAGAAGTCAGATATCAGAAGAAACCACCTGGGAATCCGAGGAGATTATGCGCCAGAGATACCCCCATCTGTTCGATGGGCAAGGTACGTAGTAGTATTAAATTCGGGGACGAATTTCTTTAAGGGGGGGATAATGTAGTAACCCGGTAAAAAAAAAAAAAAAAACGAACGAACAGAGAACCCAGAAAACTGGCCAAACGAACCGGACGATTTCTGCTCCAATGAGCTTGAAACAGCTCAAAAGCAATTTTGTAACTTTATATATAAACCAATCGGAATTGGGTATAGACGAGGGATCAAGAAATTTTGAGAAGAGAGGGAAAACTGAGCTAGAAGGGGATTGCGGTGTGCGGTTGGGCCGACTAGAAAAATCTTGCTTTTGGGGTTGATTTCCGCCCGATTGATCGTGTTTAGGAAGCTTGTGGACTTCGGAAATTCTGTAGGAAGGATTAAATTCGGTTGAGGTGAGCTGAATCAGGGGATTGAGGGGGTTTCGGGTGAGTCAGGTGCCGGGACCCGTTGCAGACACCCGGGTCTGCAGTTTGGGTCCCGGGCGAAGAAGACATACCCGGGGCTTCCCGGGTTTGTCCAAGCGTTGACTGGGCTGGTTCGGCCCAGTCCGCTTTGACTGGGCCGGTTCAGGCCCCAAACCGGCCTGGATTTGGGGACAAAAACTGGTTCCCGGTTCAGGGAACCTTGAGGGGTGTGCCTGGGCTGGTTTTTGGTGATAAACCAGCCCGGTTCATCTAGCTTTGAGGAGATTTTTTTGGGAAAACGTGTTGAACCGGCTGGTTTTGTCATTTCGGGTTTGGTTCATGGGTGTAGGGCTTCGGTTCAGTGGTTTTTCATGAGGTTTTGGGCCGGTTCGTCATGGGTTTAAAGAGGGAAAACTCGGTTCACCCCGGTTTTGGGGATTTGAGCTTGATTCGGCTCGGTTTACGGGAAATGGGCTCGGTTCAGCCCAATTTGGTAGAGTTTGGCTGCGCTTAATTTCGGTTTAGCAGTTTAAGTTTAGAATGGTTCAGGTATGAGGTTTAGGGGTCTCGGGATGCGTGTTTAGGGCCGGTGACGGGGGAGGTCCCGGCCCATTTAGAGAGTTGAGTCTTTTTAGAATGAGACCCGATTTTGATTCTGACTTTTGATTTGATAATTGTAGATACTCCGGAGGAAACGCGTCTCGAGCAGTGAGCCGTTGACACGAGTTTCAGTACCTCATCTAGCGTGCCAGGTGAGTGACAATATTTTCTATACAGGCATCTATATTTCGATTTTTTGAAAAATTCTTGGGTTCTGATTCCTGGATTTAATTTCCGATTTCTGATATTTGGATTCGGGACATGTATCTATATGTTTTAAATTTTGATGAATTTTGGAACATTTCTGTATTCATACATTTGTGTGCCTCAGTCATGCATGTGATTTAAAGGGTTACCTGTCGAGAGTTGTTGTGATCCGATTTCTGAGGAACACGAGGGTGTTCCGGCACTCTGTGCCATCTGTGATTTCTGGCTCTGATTCTGATACGGGATCCCGGTATGATATGACTTTTGACGAGATCCGATACTCCGACAGGTGTTTGACATTCTATTTCTGATTCTAGTGTGCGAATGACATGCATATATATGTGCCTGAATGTGTTACACGAACATGTGTGGATTTTGTAAACTGTGATCCATGTCCCGTCTTGCATAGATTTTTATTGTTATTCACTGAGTTTTGTACTCATTCCGTTCCTCTCCCTTTCAGATTGCTGTTTCGATAGCAGCGGTAGCTTCTGGATCGATTTTGTCCTCCGCTGCTTTACAGTGATGTACGGGCATTTTTGTGTATCATTTCTATTATTTGTACTTTAGTAGCTCATTGTATTCCTCAGATACTTTCAACGTACATATATACACCTGCATTTTGATACTTTTACTGCTGCAATGCTTTCTGCTTTGACTTATTCGTAGGCTGACTGGGGTTGACAAGCTAACCCCAGCGCCGGTCACGCTCCCGGGTTGGGGCGTGACACATGGATAGGGCATGTTTTGACATACATGTATTGGGTTCATGTCATTTTAATTATCTCATTCTATTTTATTTCATTCATTTTTCACTTTATTTTGGTTACCTCAATTCTCACATAAATATATAAGGCTTCGAACTCATAAGTTAAAAAAAAAGAGATTGTTGGATGTTATATTCTAGGGGAAGGTTTAGGATCGGAGTTAGCCCAATGGAGCTCTATGGCCAAGTAGGCTTTGTTTGTGGTGAATGGATAATAATCTAATAGAAAATTTTCATTTTTATGTTAATTGGTGAGTTAGAGAAGAAAATGAAAGAAAATATTTGTGTTGTTATGATAAAAATTTAAATATACTTGTTTTAATTTTTACTTATTCTAATATGAGAATTAAATTTAGATTGCATATAATTTATTAGAGATGTTGAACAAACCAAATTGAACCATTTAAACCGATAAAATAATGGTTTAGTTTAGTTTGAAAATAGGTTTTTTTTTACATGGTTGATTTTAATAATTAATATTTAAATAAACTGTATAAACTGAATCAAATTATATAATACATATATAAATATATAAAATTAAAATTTTTTAATAAATATATAAATTATATTAATGTTATTTGACTGTATACTATTCTTCTTGTGTTTCCCTTTGCTCACTGGCAAGTTGGTCTGCAATGAGCAAGCATATCAGTTTATCCAATTCCACAGATGGAATGAAGGTCTACGGCATGTTGCCAACCTGACTGGAAGAAAGTACTTTAGTACTCACAATCCAACTGGAACGTCCACTCCTGAAACCAACTTAAAGCTTTAACATTCAACCTTATTTACATTTTCTTTCCATTAGAGGGATAAAATCTCGCTTTGAAAAATGCGAGGGCCAGAGCTCATGACCGTAACTGGTACGAGAGGGTGCATTAGATTGCCCAGCTGCAATATCTGGATTCTAGTCTTTCTTGGGTTTCAAGGCCGAATGCATAAGCCCAGAAGCCCAGGTGACCAAACTGGCCCTCGTAAAATTAATATTCTATGTCAGTATTTTTCTAAGTACCCACTTTCTGACTGATCCTCAGATATCAAATGGTGGCGAGATTTAGTTGACATTGTAGTCGTGCATATATTTGGAGTTAGCAGCTGTACTGGGAAACTAAAAAAAAGTATTTGGTTTTTTCATATTAATACGAGAAAGTCTGGTACATAAAGTATTTTCTACTTAATTATTTTTATTTTAATTTACTTTTTTTGAAGGTAATATTTAGTAGTACAAAAAAATTATTGAAGGTTAAAAATTTTTATCACTTTTCATGAAAATCAAAATAATATTTAGGAAAAAAATTGGTATCAACTGTCATAAATTATTATGATTTTTCAACGCTTAAACTGTCCAATTTGAGAAATTCTGATCCTTTCTTAACAATATCAAAATCCATAATCTAATTTGCTAAGAACAAGACGCGTGGCCTTCAATTCGGATTGGAAACTGAGGTCCACATACAAGTCAATTCAAGTGGGCCCTCTGGTAATGGCCCAGTGAGAGGGTAATAACTGATGAGAAATCCTGGGTGGGTCCGGTCACAATCACCATACCCCACCGCCATAACTACAAATCTACCGCTGGTCCCCTCTACCAATCAGAAATCACTCAACGTCCCCTGATTTTGTGTTTAAAAGTACCGCTTCGCATGGGAACGGTCCCCCTCAGAATGCCCACAAAATCCCAGAAAGAAGAAAGCAAAGGGGATTTGCTACCCTGAAGAGTATTTTTGATATAATCCCTCGAAAGATTTGAAATAAAAAAATATTTATCTCGAAAGAAATTTTATTTTTAAAAAATATTTTTTTTTTATTTTTAAATATAAATTATAAATATATTTATGTAAAATTATATCTATTATTTATATTAGAGAGGAGGAGAATAGAGTTAGAAGGGTATTTTAAGAAATGAATTTACTTTCTTTTGTTCTAAACATTTTGTGTCAATATTTTTAACGGCAACCTTCCACGTAGTAAATTTTAACAGGCCAATTAATTTGGTAATTTTTTCAAAAAGAAAGCTCCAGATTTGTCTTAAGTACTGAAAATGTCCTTAATTTTTGTTGAATTTACACTGATTTCTCGTACATTTGTCAGCAACTGATAACAACGCCCCTTCGCCTAACTTGCTCTGTAAATTTATTTTGTGGTCAATTTGCATTCTAAAAATCAATTTTGGGTAATTTTAATAGTTTAAATTAATTTCTGTTAATTTATGATATTACTTTCTATTGTATTCTATCTGATACAAAATATTATTTCAAGAATTTGCTAATCAAATTTCTAGATATCTATCAATTTAAAAAGGTACATTTTGAAGGGTTTGTTAATTTTAACCCTTTTAAATCAGTTAACTAATTTAGAATCATTGAAAAAATAGTTAAATTATTATTTATATCAGAATAAATATTCATTTTATTTTTTTGAAAAACATAAACACTACTTTCATTTATAAATTAGATTTTAATTATTAACATCTTAAATTAATAATTTCTTAGATATTTTTATGCACGTGGTAAGTTACTACCACAGAGTCAAATTCACTTTTGCCTAAAATGTCCTTCCTATTTTGCTTTAATGACCAAAGTGTCCTTAACAACCACCCTAATTAAATTAATCACTAATTAAAGCACTCCCTCTCTCCTTTCCTTATCCGTGTCTATCCTCCTTTGAAATAATCAATTACTTCAGTATAAGTCGATTGACCGTGATGGGCATATTGTGTAATTTTCAACAAATGAGAGGTGTCAGTGTAATTGAGCCAAACTGAGGGGATGTAAGTATAGTTTTCAGAAAAGAGGGGGGAAAAACCCACCCACTCCTGTGCTCCTCCTCTCTCGCTCGCTCTCTGCGCATATAATCTCAGCAGCCCTGCAAGGCATAGGTTTCACTGTTCTCTCATTGTTTCCAAAACCGCTCCCTTATCGTTATCAGCCATGAAGAAGCTCTATCGGAAAGGCACAGTCCACCCTTCGCCTGCGCCGCCTATTTCGGACTCCCTGGCCCTTTTGCCGGCGACTCTCTTAACTCTGTCGGCAGCACTCTCGCCGGAGGACAGGGAAGTTCTCGCCTACCTCATTTCCTGCTCCTCTGGTAATTTATCCGGTGACCGGAAGACTACCACCACCGAGAAATCCTGCGACCACTCGCCGTCCTTCTCCTGCGACTGCTTCAGGTGCTACATGAGCTTCTGGATCAAGTGGGACTCGTCGCCGAATCGCCAGTTGATCCACGAAATTATCGATCAATTCGAAGATGATTTGGCTCAGAACAAGAAGGAAAAGAGCAAGAAGGAGAGAAAAAAGAAGAGAGGGGCAAAGGGGTCGAGGGAACTAAAAATTTCAGAAAAGAGTTTGAATAAGGACGAGTTAATCAAGGATGCAGACTCCGAGTTAATCAGCGAGTCAGACTCGATGGAACAGAGCAGTAGTGCTGGGGGTGAGGAGGGAAGTGAAGGGGTTGAGAAGGGGACCGTGAGGAGGTTTATGAGTTTTGTTGGGGAGAGGTTTTGGAGTGTTTGGACTCAGAGAACTTGAAGGAAAATATGTCAACTATGGAGGAGAAAATCTGAAGGTCGGGCTTAGCTTCTCTTCTCTTCTCTCCGTTTATTTTAACTCTTTTCCATGTTTTTTGGGTCTGTAAATTATTTCCCTTTTTACGGTGTAAAAATGGGTAAATTAAGTTTTGAATGATCATCAGTTGCTTCTTCTTCAAAGAACTCAATCTTTATTGTTGGTTTCAGCGATATGCCATGGCTACTGTGCTAATCGGCCTTCTCTCTTAGGTTCTAGCTAAAAAACATGTCTGCACATGGAAACAAGGGTTTGTTTGGATTTGGTTCTGAAAACAGTTTTCTCTTTTGGAAACAGAAAACAGAAAATCTGTTTTGACGGGTTGTTATGGAGAGAAGTTTTTGTACTTTTTCCTTTTCTTTTTTTTTTTTTAAAAAGGAACTGTTCGGACAGATTCATTTTCAAAAAAACTATTTTCGGATTCCGATATTATTTTTTCTTGAAAGAAAAATTTTAAAAAATGGATACGAAAGCAATAAATAGTTGAATAAGATTTTTTCTCCATTTCTATGTTAAAAAATAATGAATTAATATCCAAATAAATATGATATTCTGATAATTCTTTTTCGATTATTCATTTCAAATTTCAAAATTTTTTCGTAGTGGATTCCTAAGACAATGTAATTAATTCTATATTAATTTCTCCAAGAGGTAGACGTGGTTTTCGACCTAGCTCATGATACTGCTCTAAATTTGAAGACAGAAACTGTATCAAACCGAAGGCGGTTTACAGTTTAGCGAAACTACCCCTGGGGTCTACGCGGATACTGGGACGGTGCGGTGGGAATTTGTACCGAAGAGAGGGGCAATGGGAGAAGGTACGAAATGTCTTTATCTGGATGAACGGTGGCGGCGATGGAGTCGGTGGCCTTAGTGGCATCAGTGAGTAGGGCGGCGAAAGGTGGCTTCGATTGAAGCGTCGGAGGCCACTAAAAGACATTGAAAGGAAAAGATTAAAGAACAACGTCCAAAGCTGCTTTCGGTGTTCTCCAAGGGCATTTATTCTTTCCATGTTTCACTTGTACGCTTGCTTGGACCATGTTGCCCCCACGTCATCTTACCAAATTACCTTGTCAGCCAACTATGCGCTGGTAAAACTACGTCTGCAAATGTTTTGTACTTTTAATTTTGATTTATTTAATTAGTGAAATTCTTTTTTGACATTGTTTCTCCAAATCACAGCCCTCTCTTCTAAACTTATAAAAACTTAAAACAATATTAGGCTTTTTTATATTAATATTTTTTATTTATAAAAATGTAAGTTTTGAAATTATTTGTCAAAATATAATTTTTTTTATTTATCAAAATATTATTAAAATTTGATATATTGAAAATTTTGATTTTTCTAGAACTGACTTTCCAATACCAAGTTTTTTTTTTTACTTTGAACCATCTTTAGTTTTTTTTTGTAAATTTTAATATTTATAAATAAAAATATAAAATAAAAACATATAAAACATAAAATATTTTATATTTTTTATTTATAATTAAATGTATAAATCATAAAATTAAGAAAAGTTAAAAGAAAAAAAATAAAATTGAGATTGGTTTAGGGGAGTCAGTTGGGGGAACCCACTCTCCCTTGTAAAAAAAAAAAAAAGAATTCAAGTTGAGAAGTCAATTTAATCATGATTAACTCTTAATATATAAATTTTTGATCATATTTCAATAAATAATTTAAATTTATCACATTTTAGTAAAAAAAAATTATATTAATATCAAAGCAAAATACCTTACTTGGGTGCTTTGAAGAGAAAAAAATATATAAAAATTCTTCTTCTTCTTCTTCTTCTTAATTACTTATTAAATTTAATTTTTAAAGAATTGCAAAAAGAGAAGACATTAAGAATTATTTAAAATTTTAATAGCATTATATCATAATTCAACCATGGGGGGCAATTAGAAAGAACCTTTCTAAAATTCTTTAGAAAAATCCCATATTTGCCTAGTGAGGGTGCAAGAGTAACGTGACAAAAACAGAAAGCACAAGATATTTCCTATTTCTGATTTATTTTTTGGACCCTATATTTTATCCTTTTCTGATATGAATATTTTACTTGTAATATAATAAGGTAATTAGGGGTAAATTAGGGATACGAATCTTTCTGCCCAGTGGGTGTTTGGCCAGTACTACTAAATTAAGGAGAGTGGAGGGGCACAAATGGACAAGCAGGCTCAAGTCTCGGTGCCACCCCGTTCGACAATTCAAAAAAATCGAAGCTTTTGCTGGCACATCGCCGTCCACGTGTCGTCCAGTAGCCAGTTTAGGATTAACAAATCCGAACCGTTCGCGTTCGCGTTCGCGTGTGTCCTCCTGTAAAGAATTACATTTAGAACTTCGACACGATAATATTTATATTGAGAACCTCGTACTATTTTGCTTACATATGAAGATCAGGTCTATTGGGGGTTTAGTACTTTTGGTTTTTTTTTTCCCTTAATATTTGGTTTACCATGAAAAAAATAATTTTTTTCAAAAATAAAATAATTATTATTTAGAATTTGATTTTATTAATTTTTAAACAGTTGAAAGACTAAAAAGTTTAGTACTTTTGGTTTTTTTTTTCCCCTTAATATTTGGTTTACCATGAAAAAAATTATTTTTTTCAAAAATAAAATAATTATTATTTAGAATTTGATTTTATTAATTTTTAAACAGTTGAAAGACTAAAAATTTTAATGAATTTAACCCCTCTAATTCCAATGAAATTGGGAAGGTGCATTTTGGGGGGTAGACGGCCCTAATACTTTTGGCATGAGGCAGAGTCAGAGTGTATGAGGTGACATTGCTCAAATGTGTATCGAGGTTCTCTCTGTCACGTGAGAAATAGTTTCTATCAATTTATTTCGAATAAGGCGTAAAATTAATGTTCCTGTTTGGGATATTATCTTGCTTTGTATACCCATTGTGCTTGACGAAAGTATATAGCTCTTATAAAATTAATATACCTTTTTCTTTTGTGTCACTAATTGCGTTCTAAAAAGGGAAAACAAATCTAACAGAAACTCTAATTATTACATACCACTTTCCTGCAAAAATAATTTCTAAAAACAACTTATCTAAAATTTTCCATATTTTCCGAAAATTCACTCCAGCAATAATTTCTAAAGATAACTTGTCAAATGGGTTTCCGTTTTTTAAAAATACAACAATTCAAAAAATCCAAAATAATGGAAGGCGTCATCTTCATTCTTCAGCCGATGGGGACAAATCATAACTGAGAAAAAATTTATGAAGTCATTCATATACATAAAGGACAGAGAGGATCAAAACATATTTACATAATAAATTCAGCTAAAACCCAAATTCGGTACGCAACTACAAACACCAAATCCCGAACTGCCATGAAAAGGAAAGACCTCTCATCTCCTATTTGATCTCCATTAGAACCATAAAAACATGAAAATCCACAACTAAGGCAACTTATTAGCTATCTTCAGTCTTCTAGCTCTGCATTTTCAGGGCCAGTTACATACAATTTTGCAAAAGGTATAAACAGAGTTTGCCTGGTTGGCATTGCTGATCTAACTAGTTTGTTAAACGCTACCTTCAATATTTCTACTCATATGGACAGTTGCAGAAGAAAGTTTTACAGGAAATGCAAAATATTTACACAGGAATCACATCCACCATTTGACTTTCATCACAAATCAAAATTAGCCCTTCGATGTACGTTGGGAGGAGCCAGCGGAGCCACTGGCAGCCTGTTGAAACTGGCTCTGATGGAGGGACAATCATAAGAACATTATCATGGCGTCTCACAACCCCCATGACACTCACTGTGCTTCCTTCTTTAATATACCTGATATTCAAGGAGTGACAGAGTTGAAATCAAGCAGAATCAGCAACAGGTCAAATACTCAAAACTTTAGCTTCTAAAACAAGAAGAAAACCTCCAGATATCATTCATAGGACGTGAAAAACAGGATATAAGGGCGTTACCCTTCTTTCAGACGCATTATGCGGTCATCACTTGACAGGCTGCGGTCAGCAAGCCAGTGCAGGAAACTTGGAGATAACTCTTTGTTTTTCCTTGTTATATCAATTACTGTAGTTGGTTTGACAAATGCAGCAACCTTAGCTCCATAGCCTGCTTTCACTAGAGCTCTCAATCCAGACTGGAAGTCTGACACGTAAAAATCGGCCACATATTTCTGACCAGAAAAGGCAACAATTAGATTGCAATAATCACATAATAAAGTGCTATTTTATCCACAACTGGTTGGAAAACAGACAAAATCAAAGAGATGCATGATTACACTGCTAATTTTGATAATACTTGACAAACCCACCAGGCAAAAGGACACTATTCAGGGTTGCATCCTTCCTGCTAATTAAGGGCCACAAGAGGGGTAAGACAAGAGACAAAATATGTTTTAAGTAGTGACAAACTCGACATCTCATTTTCATGTCTCACAGGCTTAACCAATTCCCCAAAGAATATACATGCAACTAACCACCATCTAGAGATCTTATTCAATCCATCTTTCTATTTATCCCAATATGAAACAAGGCAACAGTTTTAGAAGTTTAGACAGTTTAAGAGACTATATATTACATTCATGTCTCATAGCAAAGCAACATTGTTAGTGTAACAGGCTTAATAATAAAAGGTTAGGTATTTACATCACTCAGGCATTAGACCTCAACAGCACGGTGACTGGAGAAAGAAAGCAGATCCTGTGGTCCACACTGAGTGCCATTCCTCTGGTCCAGTGACCTGCTGTGCCACCACCTCAGCTTTTGCTAGCCTAACAAAGGCTGAGGTGGCAGCACAGCAGATCAGTGGACCAAAGGATGCTATTCATTGTGGACTGGAGCATCTACTTCCCAAGACAAACAAACCACACGGACCAAACTTTACTGTCCAGAAAAATTCTTTTTTTTCTTACACCTTAGAGAGGTTTACTCCTCAATCCACATGTTAGCGTTCAATTATCTGGCATTTGCCTCGAACATTACATCCCAACACAATGGAAGTGCAAAAACAGAGACAACATGATTAAAAATAATGACAATAGACTTATTTTCAGAGAATCCAGAAACAGAAAGGCATCAACATATATATATATATACAGGCACAAAGGTAAAATATAAATAGACAAGTTTAAGGTTATATCCACAGCACGGAAATAAAGACACCAAATACATAATTCATTTTCAACATGTTGCTAAACAAGTGGAATAGGATCCCTATATATTTAAGGTGAGCCAAAAGTACATATAAAGAAGTTGGAGAAAGTAACAGCTAGCTTATGCCACAAGCTTGGGTGTGTTAAAGGGAATGTCTGGGCAATATAAAAATGTGCCCCATGAGTCTGATGCACACAAAATAATATCCTCACATAAATGAATGTCCATTGAAAGTCAGCATCCAAAACAGGTTAGGCAAAAATATCATACGGTTGTACCATTGGAAACTTATAGGTGCTTTCTAAATCATATTTGAAACTTCTTGGAAGGACTATGAAACCTAGCAACAACTAGGGATACAACATGGGAAATTTTTATATGCTCCCAAAAATATTGATACTGAAGCGATCAAATTAAGCAAATTTAAGGCAACCATAATGTTGGAATTAAGGTAAATTGGTAGATTTCAGATGGATGTCAGCATATTCCCAACTATGCTTGGTAATGACACTAATTTGTCAGTGCCTTCACCCATGGTGTTATTGATAATTTAACCTGGCCTAGCTTTCCCATCAATAAAAATGAATCCACATAAACAATTAAAAGTAGAGTTCAACCTCTTGATGCCTACATCCCACGAAAAGAAACGGTGCTTTGGATTTGCAGATTTTCCACCACATCCTCGATACTCATACAGCTCTGTTGAAACATAGACACATCTTGGTACCCTCTGGAAAGATGATTCAAGAGGAATGCTACCGCAGGTGACGACCTGATTGAGAAAGATGTATGCTATAACTGTTATTTAGAAACACAGCAGAAAAGCCATTACCAAGAAATAAAGTTAAAAACAACATAAGAGTAAACAAGTGAGGTATCCCATTATTCCTTTCTTATTTTCCCTGTTTAATCTCTTTTTTATTTGTAAACATTTAATAAATTTGATATTATCAAATTCAAGGTAATTCATTGCTTCTATGCAGATTTCACAATAAACATGGCATTATATCTGTAGTAGTATGATAAAAGTTAGAGCAGCCTACTTAGGTGTTAGCAGAACTGTATACTGGTAAATTACAATTTTGCTCATGGAAGACATTTTAAAAAATCCAACCATATGGCATTCCTTTTTCTTTTCCCTTTCTCCAACGTGCCAAAATAGAAAAAATGTAAAAATCTATTCCAACAGAGGTAATTGTCAGCTTAAGTTATTTTCCATTTTACAGGTAATTGCAAATGAATTCCATTATAAGAAAGTTGAGTTATAGTTCCCACAAGAGGAAAACAGTATTAACTGGTCACGAGTTCATCAATTTGCTAGACTAATCTTGTATAAAAATGTAATCACATCACATATATATCTAGATTTCATAACTCAAACATCTAGCAACTCAATTTTGCAAAATAATGACACTGGATCTGTACTACTGAGAGAAAAAATATATCCAGTATATATCTGAAAATCATACAACATAAACTCATCTACACCACTCAACATATAAACAGATGTAATTTCTTCCAATTATAGTTTCTTAAACTAGCCGTCTACCATTAACTGACAGAAACAAATTGATGCCAATCAGACCAACCATTGACCTTCAAAGAACTCAATTTTTTGTCTGTCTTTTCACTTTTGGAGGGACATGACACAAATCATACATTGAATGCTGAAATTCCTATGGTTCAAGAGAAGCCATTGAACTTTCTCTACTTTGTCTGGAATCAAGGTAGTAAAATTTGTCTTTCAGTCAAAAGAAACCAAATCTTCCTCTTTTCTAGGGACACAGCAAACCTCTTTTATAGGACCATGACAAGATTGCCGACATTCCTATGGTTCGAGAGAAATGACACCATATGACTAATTTTGACCAAACCAAGTTGTACGGATGGAACAAAACATGATGACTGAATGACTGACTGCCATTAGGGCTTGGAGTTCTAATTAGGGCTTTGGGTTTGTAGTTACAAGTTGAGTTGGCAACAGTCTACAGCCACATTAACTGCTCAATTCTCTTCTTCTTCTTTCACACCACAGCTTTTTTCTAAAAATTCTTCAAGAAGAGAAGTTGGCAACACCAGGCTGCTGCACCTCTTCTCATACAGCAACTGTACGTTGCTGAGCTTTAGATATTGCTGTACATTCGACTGTGCATGGCTGAGGTTTAAGAGCTTCTGCTCAAAGCCTTAAAGACAGGCCCAAGTTTTTAAACTCTAAGCCTCTCAATTTCAGGGAAGGAGCCAACGAGGTATAAACCTAATTTGGAATGGGATAACGACTGGGAAGGGTAGCCCCAGCCTGATTATTTACATCATCATTTGAACATACTTGAGATTCAACAACCAAGGGCAGGAATTTGAAGGTTGCTCCTTTTCTGACTGCAAGGTCAAGGATTCAGATCATGACAATAACTTTTCTTGCAAAGCAAGTTTAAACTATGTAGATTCGCTGACCCTGACCTTCTCTCAACTCTCACAAAGCAAGGAGCTCACTGCCCCAGGGACTTCAAAATCAAGATCTTTGCCAATGTATGTCCAAAAATTTCAACCTGTCAACACATCCAAACCTGCAAATTTAAATAAAACCATTTTTTGAGAAACTCTCTCTCCCCATCTAAGAAAAGTCTTTCAACAGTGCAGGTTTGTAAAAATGATTTAATGTTCCAAGGTTGGGGGTAAGCAATGTACGATTTTTCATCTATACATATTGCTTAATTAATATAGAACATATGGAGAATATCTCCCGCAAGCATTATCTCATGAATGTCAAAGAAAATCATAAAAAAGAGACTTTGATAATCTAGATATTTAATGGGTAAACAAATGTCTAAGACGGCTATTGGTGCCGGCTTTGTAATTCTTTTTGCCCCTTTGTTTTTTGATGGGAATCAATATTAATAGGATATTGAAAATTTTATTAGATATAATTTGATACTTTCCAAAAGCTATTTAGACAGTAATTAACCATTAAGCATTTGAATTGGATATGAAGGCATAACATAATCAACCCCCCTCAAAGAATGCAATAAACCCTGGACAAGATAGGAAGAATTTCAAAGAACTCTATTCTTTAACCCCCAATGGGAGAAAAAATGTAGATGCATTGTGACCTATCAGCGCACGCGGCACCTAGAATTTTGCACATGATAGCCTTTGCTTGCAGAATGGAAGAAGAACATAGATAACACATTTTAGACTGTAATACAGATAGTCTGAACCACCATATTACAGCCACTCACATCAAAAATGAGAACATAATTAGAAGTTCTTGAAAGTTCATGAATGGCTGTCATAAACACAATAAACTGCTCAGTATTTGCTACTTAGCTTTTGCCTTCAGGTCAAAACAAGATGGTAGTCAGAAAGTAAGATAATAAATACGATTAACAAAATAGCAACATCCAAAAACGAGACTATCAACAACTAATAAACCTTTCCATATTGGATTGAGAACAAATACGGCAAAGGCGAGGTAAGCAGCGCATTATTATATGTTCAAATTAGGTAAAACTAAATACATATTAGGAAATAGTATCCAAGGACCAAGAAATTCGTAAGTAATTGTGCGAGCAAATTATTTTCAATGCAAGGATGATAATTTGAGAAACTACCCCGGTGACCTTCACATACTGTCCATCAACAGCACCTCTGAGCTCAGCATCTGCATGCCTCCTCAAGAACCCCAACAACCCTCTCCTCTTCCATGCACAGTTCCAAATAACCACCAGCACCACCGGCGCCAGAATTCCCCCTAGCGCCACCAAAATCACGGCCTTCTTCACCGCCACCATCAAAAATACCCCAACAACCAGTCCCATCACAGCCACGACCAAGAACACCCACATTACAGGCTTCGACACCTTGAGCCCTAGCTTCACCTCCTCGTTCAAGTTCGTTACGGCCGAGCCGTACACAGCCTTTCCGATCGAACCGCTCGGCTCCAGCTGCCCCGACCGCCGCCCGGCTGACGAACCCAGCGGACCAGAGGTGATGAGCCCAGTGGGCATCAACGGACCAGACGATTTCCGGGAGATCGGGCCGGAGTTGGACGATTTGGCTCCTTGCGGGCCAGAGTTCGGGCCGGATCTGACAGATCCGCTGTTCTGCTGGGACGACGATGAAGGGCGAGGGGGCTTCGGCGGCGGGGCGTTATCGACGACGGCGATGTCAAACATTTTTCCGAGCTCGCCGGACTTTTTAATGTCTCCGCCAGTGTAGGGCACCGCCCGTGACGCCATTGTTGGAGGGCGCTCCTTGAGCTGCTCTGGCCGGCCCGAGACGTATAGCCCATTGCTGAGCTGGTGCGAAGGGATTCGAGACCCCATCGTAGTAGAAAAGGTGAAATACTGAAATCAAGAGAGACTGATAACCAAAGGGAAGACAAACGCTTGCAAGGATATAAAATATACTTGCACAGAGACAGACATGGAGAGTGGGGGAGTGTGTAGGCGGTGGTAGTGGTGAATGATGGCTGTGAAAGGACGAACATGGGGCTCATTTTCGTGATAATGACGTGGGCATCCCTGTCTATCTGTGGCAGTGCAGGGTTGGTTGTCTGACGATCGGCGCCACCGCGCAAAGACGAGTCATGCGGGCGTGCTAATTTACCCTCTTAACCTTCACTGATGAACAAAACGTAACGGCTAAATTACTAAAAATGGTCCTCCTAGTTTTGCAAAGTCTCAATTTCATCCCACAAATTAATAATTTTTTGAATCACGTATCTTAATTTGCTAATTTGTTGCAATGTCATCCGCATCCTCTTCGCATTCAAAATTGAATAAAACATAACAGAAAGATGCCACCTTAGTGCTAATTGGTAATGATATGAATGACATTATAACAAATTAACAAATCAAGATAATTGATTGTAGAAATCTGGAAGGTGGGGATCAAATTGATTATTCTCAAACTTGCAGGTGACATCATGTAATTTAGCCAAATGCCATTTCCCTCTTTTTCCACGATATTGTGTTTAGAATTGCACCGTTTTAAAATGTCATCCTCGTTGATCAAAGGAAAAAGACCCCTCATAATTCAAAAATTCATACAATATTTTACATGGGACCCATGTTGACTCCTCTAATTAAATAGAGTTTGCAAGAACTTGATAGTATTAAATCCCAAACACATACATCAATTTCGTTTAGTCTCTTTTAGGTTCAACATTGGAGTCCAAAAACTTTAATTGATTACAAATTAATCATTTTTAAGGAGGTCCCATTAAAAGTTGATTTATATCAAGCATGTGGTGAAAGATACATTTTAAAAAGAAAATAGAGTCAATTCGAAAATTATATCAACAAATTGTGCTTGTTTATTATGTTCATATTTTAATTATATATATTTTAAAAATTATTTAAATTTATTATCAATTAATTAATATTAAAATATAAGATAAATTTAATTATTTAAATAATTTTTTGTCATATTATTGCCATAGCAACTAAAATCATTTGAATTATAACAAGTAAGAACAAGGAAGCAATTCAACATGGGCATTGTCTAAAAAAAAGTTCTACTAAATCATGGTAAAACAAAATAGTTGAAATACCAATTAAAACCTAAAAATACCTTTATATTTACCATCCGCAAGTGAAGAGTTCAACTGCTTGGTGAGGAAATCGGACGGAGGAAAAGCTAAGACCAAATTACTGTAGGAGCCTTCTGCACCCAATAAGTCCCCCCTAAACCAGTAGGAGGATGTTTCGGGAGGGACAAATATGGAATTTAAGTAGTCTGGTTGGTCGGTCACGAAACCGTTGCGTCCCGGGGGGCCCGGTGTCTTCACGTGGAGGCTTGAGTTGACGAAAGAGCCCCTTTTGACACCCGCCTCTGGCGGGCCAGTTGAAAGGCTGCTGCGGGATTGAAAGTAAAACGCGAGGTAAAGCGCGTGTTTGCCACTCTCTGAGCAATACCTCTTGGAAAACAACACGCTAATAGTAACGGTAAGAGGATTTATTTGGTATATGATAAATTAATTTTTTCAAATATCTATATTTGACATAAGATAAGTCACGAGTCCATTTATTGCTCTTCACTTTCACTAATGTCCTATTCAAACATAACCTAAATAAGTACTAGTGTTTGACTCTTCGTGTAAGCTAACTTTGACATCAATTTATTTTTATCCGTTTCTCAATTTGTCTTGTAAGTAAAGGATTTGTTTTTATTTGTAAAAAGTTCAAAAATCTAATTCATCTCTGAGGATAATTTTGTGATTTCAAAATGGGAAGTTCACAGCTATATTTCGAATATCTTACCATTTATTCCTACCATTCACTTGTTTCTGTCTCTCAAAAGTGCTTTTATTGTGAGCGAAACAGAAAAGTGCTTTGAAGTTGGAAGTCAGAAAAGCACTTTTCCAGCTTTTGTTCGGGAGGAAGGAAAAGGATGAGTGTAACAGAAATGTGAAGGGAAGATGGACAAGTAACATGAAGGGAAGAAGGGATAACCTAAACTTATAAGGAGAATTTAAAGAGGAAATAATTTTTTTTTATTTTTGTTAAAAGAGGCCGAGTAATAATTTTATAAGAAATCAAAAAATAAATTTTTAAAACTTTTCAAAAATTGTCAAACAAAATAGATTTTTTTAGAAAACAAATGCCCCTCCACCCCAAATTAAAAGTTTTTTCCTTGCATTTATTTGTGACTTACAAAGTTTTCTCTTTTATTTTCTCTCTTTCTATCAGTTTGTAGCCATTTTTGGTTTTTTGGCCTACCTTTTTTTTTTCTCTATGTCAGAAAATATAACCTGATCGGATTCGCTTTGAGAACAAATTTCTTTTTTTTAAAAAATGCAAAATCCACTTTGGAAGTTGTTTTTAGACACTGTTTATTTTGTTTTGAAAACACAAAATCTCAGAGCTAAGAATAAAAACCAAAACATAGAATACAAATAGAAGTAGAGACCAGTTTTAATTTTTGACATTTATACTTTCGAGTAAAATTATAAACTTGTACAAAATTTTTAAAAATACCCATTTTTCATATAAGCAAACAGGCCCTATATTTAGCCTCCTCCTCCTCCTCTCCCTCTCCCTCGCTGTCTCTTTCTGTCTCTCTCTCTCTCATCTGATGATATATAAGTAGCTTTTACAATGAGAAGGTAAATTTGGAACTTATTTACTTAGGCCTGGTGTACGTTATTTGCAAACAAGGGGGGTCTGTAAACCATCATTTTTCGTTTGATTTTTGATATTTTGGTTTGATTTAAATTTTTGATTTTTGGGTTTTAATACTTTTAAAATAAAACTTAAAATTTTGATTCGATTCGGTTTGGTTTTAAGTTTAATTTTTTATTAATTAAAAATATTTAAATAAATTATTTATTTGATTTTTATTATTAAATATACATGTATATACATGTATATGTATGTGTATGTACATGTATATATATTTGTATATACATACATATATATCTACACGCATACATAACATATATATGTATATATTCTGTGTGTGTGTATATATATATTCATGTAAATATAAATATATATATATGTGTACACGTAGATCTTTTCATGATTCCGGTTCGGACTGTGAACCGGCCCGGACTGAATTAGGAAAAAATCGGACTGAACTGGACTAGCAATATCAAGTCCGATCCAGTTTTAAATCGTGAAGGTTCGTGGTCCAGTTACGGTTTAGGTTTTTTTTTAACTGGAACTGGAACTATGAACTGAAATCGTGAATTAACTGTGAACCATAACCGTATACGAACTGTGAACCGAACTGGATCGTGATTGAACCAAACCGTACGTGCACAAATATGTAAATACATATATTTATGTATTTATGTATGTATATATACGTGTGTGTGTGTACACATAGACATACATATACACACACACACACACAACATATATATATGTATATGTATGTATGTATAAATACATATATGTGCATGTACACGCACACATATACACAGACGTACACACACACACACACATAACAAATACACATGCGCACATGCACACACACATACATATGTATAGGTATATACATATATGTATAAATATATAAATATATATATTTACGTACTTATGTGTGTATATATACACATTTGTGTGTACACAGTCACACATATATTCTTATTTGTATGTACATGTATATATATATATTTATACATATATATGTATTTATATATTTATATACAATATAAATATATGTATATGTACATATATTTATGTTTGTTTGAGTATAAAAAATTTATATGTATATGTATGTATATATGTATGTTTGTGTGTGTACATACACATATGAGTATATATATATCTATATATGGACATGTATATATATGCATGTCTTTATATATATATCTATATGTATCTATATATTTATATTTGTATGAGTAGATAAAATCTATATATGTATGTATGTATGTATGTGTGTATATCTGTGTATGTGTGGACATACACATATAAGTATATATATGTATATATGTTTATATATAAATATATATTTCTATAAATACATGTAGGTGTGTGTATATATTAATATATTTTATAAAGAATTTTTAAAATTTTAGTTTTTGGTTTAAAATGGTTTGGTTTGGTAATTTTGAATTATTTTTCTAAATCAAACCAAACTAAACTAAATTAAAAAAAAATCAAACCAAAATTTAAAATTTGATTTGATTTGGTTTAACTTGATTAATTAATTTAGTTTTACACACCCCTACTTACAAAGTGGATTAATTTTCGCGTCACGTAATTATTTAAACTGATTTAGTTATAAGCTCAAGCAGTACGCTGCTTTCAGGGGGCAAAAGACGTTTCTTCTGTCTTCAAATAGCAAACTTTCTCTAGGGTTGTTTGGCAGGCGAGAAAAATCTAGAGAAAACATTATAAAACAGAAAGCTGCTGAATTCCAACCAAAGTTACATGTGAATTAATAATTCCAGTGGCGCTAAGGCACCTCAAATCTTTTGTACGAGGAAAGTGGGATGCTTTTTGCTTTCTTAAGCTAAATGGGTGTAGTAAGATGATTCGGCTTCATGCAAATCATTCCCATATTATATTAATATACATATATAAAATAATTAAATTATTTAAAATAATGGTGTTAGGTCTAAATATCCGTAATTTGTCTTAATCTTGCTGGCTAAGCCCTCTTTTTCTGGTGTAAGTAACGTCATTTTAGAAGAAAGACTAACATTAATCTTCTTTTATGAGCTACCTATTTGCTCTTTTCCTCTTAACATAATTAAAATATTTAGAGTAATTTAAAATTTAGATAAATAATACTTTATTTCACATAAAATTTAAATTTTAATACTATACTTTTATAAATATATAAAATAAATCTTTAATCTCACAAATATTAAATTCAAAACATTTGTCTCGGGAAAAAAAGTTGAGTTCTTCTTTATTTTATCACTTAGGAGTTGTATAAGATGAAAGTCTCACACACAGTTTTGAATGACAAAAAGAAGTGAATAATTCTCTTTTCAACTGTCTCTTTCACTCTAATTTAACATTATAATAAAATATTTGTAAAAAATTCTACATATACAGAGTATAAATGTTTTTTTTTTATATATAAATATTGGTTATTCTTTTTCCGTTCCAATCATGTACAATCACCATTTACATTTTAAAGATATTTATATCCTTTAAAAATAACATTTTTACAAAATATTTCATTAACATGTTGACAATGGGTAAATATTATGAATTTAATATTTGTAAGGAAGAAGATCAATTTTATTTATTTATAAAAAACATAATATTAAATTTTAAATTTCCGGTGGTGAAGTATTATTTGTCCTTAAAATTTAATTAAATAAAATATTTTTAATTTGTAAATTTTTTTTATAATTTATTCAAAAAATTTGTAAGCTAACTCTCCCTGTGAGGTCCATTTGATGATAGGTGCTGCCCAGAAAAAGTCATGTGTACAATTCTTTTGATATTAATTTTTGTATTTTTTATTTTTAAAAATACAAAAAATGAAATAAATTTATTTTAATTGTTTATAAAATAATTTAATATTTAATATTATATTTACAAAATTTTTCTTTATTTGATTAAATATAAAATAAAAATTAATCTTAAAAGAGTACACACATAACTATTTTTTATTAATTTACTGATACAATTTTGCTGGACAGTAGCACTTAATATCAAGTGGAACTCCGTAGTTCTTGCAACAAGAGACATGTTTTAAGACTTGCCTAAAAGAGGACGGTGAGGTTGCCCATATTAGAAAGTAGTAAATGAGCTATCTACTTCGTTTGGCCAACATTAACAAGAATTGACACATGACAGAGTGAGTGGGTGGGTGGTCCAGATTCCGGATTAGATGACACGGACAGGGTCTAAAAGTGCATCGACATAAGACTAATATTGACTAAACCTACTTTAATCTATGTTAAAGTATCTGAGAAAAAAATTACAGAAAAAGGACTCACATATAATAAAAGTTTTAAAAATAGGACAAATAGCAAGAATAATTACAACATAATTTTTTATAATTAAATTTTCTCATATTTTAAAGATGACAAGATTTCATCTGAAGGTTTCGTCAAATTCAAGTATTTATATGTTTAACCTCGTTGTCAAATTATAGATTTCTCAAAAAATGGATTGGATCACAAACCCATATTATATCGTCGAGGGGCAGTTCTTCAGGCCATGCAGGGGTGTTTGGTTAGCCAGAAATCCATCTGGTGAGGGGAAAAAAATGAATAAGAGTTTTAAATTATTTATTTTCTCTGTGATTTATTTCATCTGAATACTGTAAGAAAAATCTAAAAATCAATTTTCAAGTTTCGGACTCTAGGATCTTTCTAGGACACTGGCATGATAGGCAGGAAGCCTAATTCCAAAAGAAACAATGGCCCAAATGGGGAGGACTGCCCAAGTTGTCCGACCCGCCATGTGTGCTGGATCGATTCCAACGGTGGGTAAGATTTGTAATATTCTCACTCACTATGGATGTCACAATATATTATTAATTTGTTTTTAATAATAAAAATTAATAAGTTTTTTTCTTAATAATAATTAAAAATTTAACTAAAATAATACTAGACTTTTATATTATTATATATATTATATCAATTGTACTATAATAATAAATTTAAAATATTTACCAGTTTTAACTTGAATCATGAATCTATCATAATTTACCATAAAATGAATTCATGGTAGTGACAGAGCCATGTTAAGTTGAGGAAGAGTATATGTCCCACTTGAATATTTTACTAATAAATATATATATTAAAAAATTATTAATAATTTTTAAATTTTACACCTATTGTAAGAATTGCACCCACTACTATTAGAGTCTTGACTCTACCACTAATTCAAGTAATGCGAAATTTATAATCAACAAAATCCAACCCACATTTTCCCATAAGAGTTCTGAAACCTGAATGGATTTGGTCTCTATTCTCCTACCTGGACCGGATAAAGTATAATAGGGTAGTGGAAATTGGAAAACCATTGTCATAACTTCTGTAATTCAGAAAGGGCCACTAGGCTTGGCATAGAGGCGGGGCTTAATTCTTTGATCCTAGAATCAAATGCTTCATGAATATCCAACCACTCTGTCAAACTCTCCACCTCCCTTCGTTCAAATTCTTCTTTTCAAGAGAATGGCGTATTTTTAGTACATATTCTTTTCCTTTTCTTATCAACTTCATATTCTTCTAGATTAAAAATTGGTAACTAATCTTCTCTCTTTATTCATATTTTTACCCAAAATACATAAACTTGGTAACTAATCTTTTCATTTTATTCACATTTTTTATCTGAAGTACATAAACCAAGCACCCGTTAATTCATCCAATTTGACGATTATGTTAGATTAAACATCAATGATTAAAAAGATCAGTTTCAACCGCTAAATCTACTATTTAAGAGGGAGAAAGTGACAGAACCTATATTTAACGTTAGAGACCAGTTTGGTAGATTAATGATTGTAGTATTGGTTTGATTACTGATTTAATAAACGTAAAAATTAGTAATTCAATTGGTCAAGACTTGATATTACGAAAGATTCAAACCCCAAGACATTGAGACTACATTTAATTAACAACTACCCTCCTTCATGTCATGTTAGAGAAGGTCTCAATACCAAGAGAGATGAATTGGGGTGTCAAATGTGACGACGTTTGTTTTTGGAAGCAGATATATTCGTAATTTCAAATAACTATTTACTATTCTCGCGTCTTTGCACTAGAAAAAGTTTTCAAAAAACTCTATGACTATTTTGTTTTATTTTACATAAAAATTATTTTTTAAATTTTTTCTGAAAATATCTTGTTAAACAAACTTTGGTACTTAAAAAAATACAAAACAAATTTCAAAAGTGAAAATAAATGGACAAGGGCATCTTGGCCATAAAGCTTTTTATTTTGCAAACAAGTATTCTTACTCTGTGAAAAATAAAGGGAAAGTTGTTGTGTATAGAACCTTATTTTTAAGACACCTTATTCCTACTTTAGAAAAAATTATTTCCATGATCGATCCTATAACTTTCAAATCACCAATGAGCACTGTTCATCACTTCTTGTCTTGTAAATATTTTAGATCATACTTTAGGCAAAAATTAGCGTGACAGTTTTTATAAATGATAGAATTACATAACTTAATATAATATATATTTATTGAGAAAAATACAAATATAATATGTATGGCAAAGACTTAATACGATTTTCTCATTTTTTTACTACAAATTTATTTTTAATAAATTTAATAAAATTTAAAAAAATATAATTATAAAAATATTCAAAACAAACACCACACAAAAGAACATATATTTCACCATTAGCCAAAAATACAAACGAAAGGTGCTTATGTGTCCATGGAGAATTTTGAGGCAGTGTTACTGTTAGATTGTAAGTGGATGGCAATATGGCATATCCATATACCCGAATAACTGTCTGCAAGAGCTTAATCGGACCAAGCTTTTGACACTGTTGCCACTAAATTAGCATTCAATGATGCAAAATGAAACAGGGGATAAGAGTTCGATTTGACCACCAAAAGCTCTCTTTTTCCCTCCCTCTCTCTGGATTTGATTGAGAAAAGCTCTCTCTCTTTCATGCAAGTCTACTACTTTTGAGCCAATTCATCACGGGACATCCCTGAGAACCCCTGTTCTGTTTCATCTTTCCTCCTGCAAAAAGACCATCTTCATGATTTTATAGAAGCCGTGAATCTAACTTGGTTCTCTTCTCTTTCTCAATCCTCAAAGCTTCTGCTCTGCTTTTCTTTGGTGTCCTATTTTTTGTCAAGCCTTGATCGATTATCGTGCAAAGATCACTCTATTTCCTTTTTTTTTTTTTTGGGGGGGGGGGGGTGTTGACGAGTAGTTTGGTTTGGAAATTGTTTTGACAAGCAGAAGACCAAGAAAACGTTTTAATTGATGGATTGTGTTTGTTTTCTTTACTGGTTTGGTCAATACATGAAAACCCATCTCCCTTCCATACTTCCATTCACAATCCATGCTGCGGAATCAGTTCATGCACTTCATGAAATCAATCCACACCTTCCGAAGGAAAGCTCCCTTTAGCGACTCTCTGTTTTTGACACCTCCTGTTCTGCCCAGAAAAGCCTTAGTAAGTCCAATTGGATTCATATTCTATTTTCTGTTTCTTGTTTTCTTTTGTTTTTTATGCTTTCAGAAAACAGAGAGCAGAAAACATTGAAATTTTGAAAACTCCACAGTTTCTGAGAATAATGAAAACAATAAAAGAATGAGCCTATTTTCTGACAATTCTCTGAGAAACGGTTTTTGAAGACAACCTGCAAGAAGGTTTCTGTTTCCAAAAGCAAATACACACACACACATATATATGTATATATAACTGTTTTCAAAAGCAAATTTGTTTGGATTTGTGTTCAGTTCTCTACTCTCAATTCGTTTCTGAGATAAAAATACTAAAAAATTTTGAAAACTCCATTGCTCCCCTACCCTTTTACAATAAAAATTGGCTTATATTCCTCTCTGAAAAACAGTTTATCAAAATAATTCACCAAACAGGTTTTCTGTTACCAAAAACAAACCCAAACTCAATGGCGGGCTCATACCTCAACCCGTTCCGGCTCATGAAGAAGGCCAAGGACAAGGAGACGCCAGTAACCGCTCCATCCTCCTCCAAAACCCGGCCGAATCCCGATTTAGACAATATGGAGAGGAAGAGATTCGACAGCTTGGAGTCATGGTCAATGATTTTGGATTCGGACAACTTGGAGAGTTGGGAAGCTTCCAAGGAAGACCAAGAAGAGTGGACAGCGGATCTGTCGCAGCTGTTTATTGGCAACAAGTTTGCGTCGGGGGCACACAGCAGGATTTACAGAGGAATTTATAAGCAGAGGGCGGTGGCGGTGAAGATGGTGAGGATTCCGACGAACAAGGAGGAGACCAGAGCGTTGCTTGAGCAGCAGTTCAAGTCTGAAGTTGCCTTCCTCTCAAGGCTCTATCACCCCAATATAGTGCAGGTAGGTAAGACTTGCATCACCCAAGCGGAGAAGCATGCTAATCTTCCGATTTGCTTTGAACTTGAAACCCCATGTGGGTAAGAACTTCTGTTCAATTTTCAATTAACAAGTAATTATTGGGCGTTCTAAATGAAAATATATTTCTGATGTGATCAATTATTAGCTTAATCTTACCAATGGATTCTTCAAGTTCATTTTTTTAGTTATTTTTTGTGGATGTTGAATTTTAAAATTTGGGCAAACTGCTTCTGTTTTTGTGATGTTTTGAAAAATTATAAATCCACTAATTTAATTAAACTTCTCTTCATTTATCCTTTTTTTTTTTTGGTTCACGTTCAAACAGTTCATTGCAGCCTGCAAGAAGCCACCAGGGTACTGCATCATCACCGAATACATGTCCCAAGGAAATCTCCGTATGTACCTGAACAAGAAAGAACCCTATTCGCTGTCAATTGAAACAATCCTTCGTCTAGCTCTAGATATATCTCGCGGAATGGAGTACTTGCATTCGCAGGGCGTGATTCACAGAGATCTCAAGTCGAACAACTTGCTATTAAACGACGAGATGCGAGTTAAGGTCGCCGATTTTGGCACGTCGTGCCTCGAGACGCAGTGCCAAGAATCGAAGGGGAACAAAGGGACATACCGGTGGATGGCGCCGGAGATGATCAAGGAGAAGTCCTACACGAGAAAGGTCGATGTGTACAGCTTCGGGATTGTGCTGTGGGAGCTCACCACGGCGCTGCTTCCATTCCAGGGGATGACGCCGGTGCAGGCTGCTTTCGCCGTCTCCGAGAAGGTCAGTGATTCTTTTGGTGGACAAGGAATTCTTCTGATTTCCTCGTATCTATGTGCTGTTTGGGATGCGCTTCCATTTTCCCATTTTTTAATGCGTAGTTTTGACTTGATAGAGCAAGTTTAAGAGAGTGCTGCTTTAAGCCAAGCAGGCAAGGCAAGTAGCTTATGGGCTCTAACGCATTGGCTTTTCTGTGCTTAATAATAGCTTTCTATAAAAAGCTCAAGAGGGAAACCCAAATAGAGAAATAGATTGCTCAAGTTCAATAGCAAAACTGTGATCTGAAAACTGAATTCAGTAGTTCCGAATTCTTCCGCTTCACAAGAGTATGGAATTTAGCTGTGATGCTATCTAGGAATATTATATGACATTATCAAATTACTGACAGTTGTAAGCAATATTATAATACTTGATCGGCAAATCATCATAATTTCAAAAACTCCGCCTGCATGTAATTCTATGCTTATTCATACGAGGCATTGGTACCATGGTGGCTTTAATCTTTGAATTCATTATCCTAATTCTTAGAAGCTACAAGCCCTCAAAATCCTTTCCCCTAACCTCACTGCTGATAACGCAAAGGAGCTCAATTAATTTATTTTTGTCAACCCCTTCCTTTTTTCTTTTTGGTATGTAGGAGGACTAAAGCCTGGGGAGGGAGAGGCAATGAGGAGTTAAATTTTTTTTACTCTATGAACCTCAGTGTTCCACCACTTGGGCTAAGCATTGGGTTCTTTTTTGCAGATCACTTCTCCTGGTTCTCTATTCCTTCTTTTTCATTTTTGTTTTTTAGAGCAATATGTTGACTGTCAATTTTGATAAAGGTTCCTTCTCACATACAATTTAGCATGCCTGATTTGTGAAATCATGCTAAAAGATGCTCCTAAAGCTGTGTCCCACAAAATAAGAAAGGGGGATCACATTCTTCCAAAACAATAAAGGTATAAACAAAATTAGAGCTGAAATGCCTACTATAAGTTATGTATATGGTTTAACCACACTTATCAAATATCAAATGTTAATTTAATAAACAACTGTACAATGAAGTAGTAGAGTCTCAAACTGCAACATAACACCTACGCAAGGAGACTCTTATATTTAAATCTGATGTATTCCTATTATCTCACTCAATTGGCCCTTCCCATTGCATATTACCCATTCTGAACTTATATGCTTGAAATATTTCTTGGCATTCTGTTATAACCAGGCCTTGGAGGCTTGGTAACCTCTTATTTAATATGTTCGCAGAATGAACGGCCACCACTACCGCCCAGTTGCCAGCCTGCACTTGCGCACCTAATAAAACGATGCTGGGCAGCAAACCCCTCAAAGCGACCAGATTTCAGCTACATTGTATCAACTCTGGAGAAGTATGATGAGTGTGTCAAGGAGGGACTCCCCCTTACATCCCATCCAGGGTTGGTCAGGCAAAGCAATGCCATACTTGAACGTTTCAAAGGATGTGTGTCGATGAGCTCATCTATACCTGTACATGCCTGACCCCTATGGAAGGATACTTCAATTATTGAGATTCTCTTCAAGCCAATATTTCACAGATCAATCATTATAACTTAACACACATTTGAAGTTCTTTTCAATGACACACGAGATTTTTCAGACCTGTATTTTATGCAGATAGTGTACTGGTAGGATCTCTAATCAGCTATTCATTACAGTCTAATTTTTGGTACAGACTGGTGAAGATGAAGACGAAATTACAAAAGAACAGAATGGTCGATGAGAACTTAGTGCATGTTCGCATAAAGCCAAGTCTCTCTCAAATTATATGCAACATGAGAAGGAATTGAAATTTCTTCATTTAATATTGCATTGGATACTGAGGATTGCAATGACTAATGGAAATAAACCCGTGCGGAAAATGCAGTTAGATCATCCTTCATAGTGAGGAATAACCCATCTGAAAGTCCTTTTTGTATGTCTCACAAAGTATAGATAGATTCATACAAATTGTTGGCACTGCATCAATGCTGTAAAATGGTGTTTTTCTGTTCACAGGACATGGCCTTCTATTGCAATCAAGGCTTTCGAATTATTGCCTAACTTTGGTCTTTAATTCATAACCACAGTTAGTTAACTCCTCAAGTACAACAGTGACTGATCTGAATCTAATGGAAATCATGATTAAGGCACTTCAAGCGCCTAAAGTAAGCACATATTAATAAAGCAGCATAATGGGCTCTTGAATTTGGACAACTAAAATTTTGGTCCTGAACTTACTAATTACATCACCTTGAGTTGTCACCGAGATTTCTAATTTCTAATGTATGTAAGACGAGGATAAGTTGGATTTGACAGACCAGAGAATGAAATACTGTAACACATGGGATGCTCATGAAGACTAGACTACTAATATTAGATATCTGCAACTGTTTTCCTTACTATGTGAGGGATGCTTATGTTTTATGTATGATAGATGCATGTTTAACAAATGACTAAAATAAGGAAATGTCTAAAATCATGAGATCTTGGAAATATGACCCTAATTTAGTTTGATTAAGTATAAACATTAAGTTAACATGGGCAAAATTAAACGAAAATTAATCACCCATACCTTCCATCAAATAAGTAGTTCATGAGACAGGAACTTAACATATTGGCCACAAGGCGTGGATAAGTTTTGTAAGGAAAATTGTATATACTATTTCAGTGCAAGATACAGAGTATTCATATAAGATAGTTAATAAATAGTCTTAGTTGTGGATTTACATGTTTTAGGGTTCTCAGGAGTTCAACAGGAGAAGAAAAGTCTTTCCTTTTTATAGCAGTTAGGAATTTCGTGTTTGTGGTTGCGTCCCGAATTTGGGTTTTAGCTGAATTTATTATTTAAAATGTTTTGATCCTCTCTTTCCCTTATGTATATGGATGATTTCATATATTTTGTATCAGTTATTGTTCTCACCGGCTGAAGATGAAGATGATACTCTGTATTTGGAATTGTTTTCCAAAATTTGTTTTTAGAATTGCCGTGTTTTCAAAACAAAAAACAGAAACCCATTTGACAAGTTATTTATAGAAACCATTGTTGGAGTGAATTTTCAGAAAATATGCGCTTTTGGAAAATTTCAGTTAAGTTGTTTCTAGAAATTATTTTTGCATGAAAATAGTATGTAACCAATAGATTTTTTTTTTTTAATATCTTGTGTTTTCTCTTTATCAAAAGACAATTAATGAAAACTGCTAACAGACAAGCAAAAGGCATATTAATTGACTAATGGCTATATATTTTGGTCGAGCACAAAAGCTATACAATGCAAGATATATACGTATTTACCATTTATATATTTATAAGATATTCTTTTCTCTACATTGGTCTCTCTACAGAGTACCAATGGTCTTGTTAAGCAACCATAGGGCAAGGGATAACTCAATCGCGAAAATGGTATGGAGCGACGTTCTGTCCAGCATAAATCCGAACAACGTTATCCCCGACTTGTTGTTCTCGAAGTACGTCACTGCGAGAAACCCATTTAGAATATCAGTTACAACGTTTTAGTTTTTGGAAACACAGAAAACGAATATTGAAAATAGAAAAAAAAAATACCAACCCCATTTTCAGTATTTTTTGTTTTAAAAAATATGTTTCGAAAACGGAAATGTGAAAACGAATCAAAAGATGCACACTTCTGGTAGAAGATGGTATTGAGGAGGCCACACTCACCGAGGGCTTGGCGCTTCTGGTAGGAGATGGTGTTGGCATAGACGGGGAACATTTTGGTGTTGTCGAGCTCATCGTCGCCGTCACCTTCTTCGTGGTCGGTATCCGATTGGCCACTGCCGACGGAAAATATGCGGGAGTCACCGGAGGTGTGCCGCGGACTTTCGCCGTCGAAGTCGCCGAAGGAATCCATGGTGGCGCACGCGTGCCACTTCGCCGCCAGGCACGTGACTGCCTGTGCCTTGTGGGTTATCTTCGTGGCGCTCCGAAGGCAAATAAACAGTCCCGTCACCAGCGTCACGGAGCAAAGCTGCGCGACAGTTTCATCACGTTATTATGACATCATCAAATTTTTTTCTTTCCCGTTTTGCATAAATTACACGTTCGGTCCCCTAATTTCACTTAATATATATTTTGGTTTCATGATTTTAATTTAATTAAATTTATTCTTCCAGTATTTAATATACGTGAAACATTTTATCCTGATTAATTGTTAGACACAATTCCAATTTGTTCTCCAAAAAATTCGAGCTATTTTTGCACCAAACTAATAATAACAATATTAATAAGGATAAATTACAGAAAATCCTCTCAAATATCATACTTTTTTGATGTTCCCCCTTGAAAAGAAAAAAACTAATCATTTAGATCCCTTCCATCAAATCACATTTAAAAAACTGACATTTCACATCATCTAATTTTTGTATCAACCTTGTAGCACAATTATTCTCATAAGGGGTGGAGGGGAAAGTTTATTTTTGACTTAGGACTAAAATTAGGATTTCTCTTCCTTAAATAATTTTGAGGGAGGAGAGAAGGGGATATTAAGTGTTCAATTTTTAACTTTTATATTTGGAGTCTAGTATAATTTCCCTAATGATAATATTATTATAGAATGATAGAGATTATTACCGCGAGCTCGCCAGCAGTGGAGAGATTAACAATGGAATTAGACTTGGTGGTGACAACAAGGGAAGAGAGCTGGCTAATGGTGACAAACACCAGAGCTAACAGAACAAACACTCGAAATCTATGGCTGATAATGCGGAGGTTCCGCCTGATGCTAAGGTGTTCGGCAAGGATGGAACCCACATCAGACTCCTTCTCAAAGACTTTAGCAAAGTCCTCCAACCGTAAGATTTGGAGGTAGCAAATCAGACGAAAGAGGACACACACCAAGAAAAATATCGAAGTGCGGTAGAGCCATGAGCAAAGTTGGAGGGTGCAGGCAATCACATCACTAGCATAGACATTGGCAAAGTAAGGTGTAGAGGTGCCGCCGGATATGAACCACCAGACCTTGTACGTTGCGTTTGCAGCAAAGCAGGGAAACACAAAGGCTGAGAGTAGCTTCATTGACCTCTGTGTCAAAATGAAAAGTTATGAGGATCAAAATATAGAATGCAGCTGAATTAAATATGGGATCCTTACGAGGATCGAACTAGAATTTAAATAAATTGTAGGGAAAAAGGTGTAAATGGGTTAGAACTTAAATTTTGAGGACCAAAATAAAATTCAGATAAAATTGAAGGCAAAAATGTAAATTTTCCTTGATATGCATTTCCCACCTATTCTTTTGCCACTTTTTCTCTCTCTTATTTTCCCTCGCCACCCCGGCCCACCCCCCTGCCACCACCCGGCGGTGTTTTTAGGTCGTTTGATTTCATTTAATTTATAAGCCTTTTTCTCTCAAGGTTCGGTTAAGTCCCAAATTGTAAATTTTGGGTCTTCTTGGTTGCTAGATTAAGAATTTGCGTTTTTTCTTAAAAAAATTTTGTAGTTAATTTCTTCTCAATTCAGCGTTGACAGATCTTTTAAAAGAGAAAAAAAATAAATGAAAGTTTGCTATACTTCATTCGGAAACAACAAAATTGTTTTCAGAAACAGAAAAGCAGCGATGATTGTCCTCAAGTTATGGAGGATCCTAGGACTTGGAGAAGCATTATTGGTCTTACCCAGGATTCTCTCTCCCCCCTCCTCAATCATGCAAGACCTGTCCCCCCTTTTTTTTCTTGTGGTGGGTCTGTCTCCTCCTTGGATCTTGCTTCCGTCCCGAAAAAGCTAAAGAATTTGCCTCCACATCTTCTCTGGCCGATACCTTTGCCTTAAGAGGAAGAAATTATGCATTATTATTTCCTTAATCTCTTAATTAAAAGCCTGAAAGGCACTTCTGTTCTGTCGCTCACTAATCAAGGGGAGCCTTCTAGAAGCATTTGGTGGACCAATTTAATAATTCTAATTTCAATCAACTAGGTTCCACACACTCCAAAAATAAAATAAAATAAAATAAAAACTGGGTTCCGTCATTTGATACTATTTTAATCGTGTGGCTGAAAAACGAAGACCTCTTGTTAATTTATGTGCTCAAACCATTATCGTACCTCTGATTCTAAAATCCCAGAAAATGACTTATCAATTTTTCATTCACTTAATCGCCAACATCAAACGACAAAACCGATTTTAAGTTATGTATCGTGTAGCAATGCTAATCTTCATCTTTATAGTTCCACAATTGTTAATCTGATTTTACTAAGAAAACCATTATTAAATACACAGAACTTGTACTTTCTATGCTATGCTAAGGGATTGTTTGGCATTAAAAAGCCAACAATTAAAGTTTGGCTTAAACTGAAAATGTCACAAAATCCTAAGTCTGTTAGGATCTGATTATGTTCTTGTCTTTGCTTTGTAAAAGGGTGATAAGGTGATTGTGGAATGGAATAAAGAAGTTCCAAACTTCCAAATTCCAAGCCTAAAAAGTCATAAAAACTAACTTTTACTTTTTTAACTTAAATATCTAACACAAATCTAAAAAACCTCTACCAAAAAAACACTAACACATTGCTCTATGCATATTATACAATGTAAGTACTAAACAAAATGCCAAAAATCCATTAGTAGAGACACATGTATTCTCTTTGTTATTATAATTAAGTGGTTGTTTGGCACCCAAAAAAATAAGACGGCTTATAACTCCTAAACAAATTCTTGACTTACAACTTTTTCAGTCCTTCTAACTTATAACAAAATACCAGCTTAATTATTACCCTACTCCTCTGTTTTGTAGTTGTTATGACCAACAATTAAGACATTTGCTGTCAGAAATTTTTCCTCTGTTCTAACCTACATAACTAGCAAGAATCAAATCCTCAAGTCTAAGTTCAATAAAATCCAAATTATTCATCTGGGCTAAATTAATTACAAATAATTTTACAGCAAAATCAAAAAATATTTGAAAATAAAACCAATAAGCATATACATAGAGAGAGAGAGACTTACCTGAACCTGCATCGTATACCCTTGCCTGACCTTCTCACTGGCATCCGTCAATTTATCGAAGAAGAGAAATCTCCTGAGTCCGTACTTGTGGGTGAAAGAAGAAAGGCTGTAAAACGACAGCGCAGAGACAGAGGAAAGAGAGAGCTGGATGATGGCGTCGTACGGCCGCTGGTGCTCCGCATCGCAACTGGAGCAGGAGAAGACGAAGTGCGACACCAGCGGCACGCCGATCACCAAGAGGAAAAAATCGATCCAGATAGCCCAGCTCTCCACAGATTCGTTTGATCGAAACAAACCCATGTGAGAAATGACTTGAATCTCTTCAATTCCACTCCTTCGTGAAACGGTTGCATTGCTTTATTGCTCCCCAGAAAGATCTCCCTCTCATCTTCCATGGAAATCGCCGTCTTTCTCTCTCTATAACAGATGGACCCGAAATGATGGCGGTGGACAGTCTCCTTAAATACTGATATAGAAATCACTAAGGGGTCGCCTCGGAGGGAGAGGGGAATCGATCTGTTCTGCTCCCTGTTCTATCTCTCTCTCCCTCTCTTTTCAATAATTTTGAAACTCGCTCTTCTCTGTTTCTCCGTCTATAAACTTCACCGTCTCTCTCTTATAATTTATACGTATAAGCATACAGGTTGAGTCAGCAGAGCCAGATGGCAAACAGATGATTACCACATATGAAAGCAGCGTTCCAGCTGTGGGGCGTTTTCCTCTTTGGTTGATGTTGGCATGCATATGTGGAGGGTGGTTTTGAGGTAGATAACACTGTTCGGATAATGGATACGTGACATTTATATTAAATATGATTATCACAGTAAGTGTTTATACTAATTATCAATTATTTAACAGTACTCTTCTACTAAAACCGTCCTCAATATCAAACTCGGCTGGGTGGATACACACGCAAGGGGTGGGAAGCCACGCATGTGATGATTGACGATGGGCAATAACCCAGCGTTTACTTTACCCTTTTTTTCTCTGCATATCATGTGGCCATCGTGATATTCTTGGGAAAGTGTGTCATAAAGTACCACGTCAGGGTGCCCTGGTAATAAGGTAAATCAGTTTATTAATCTTTATTTTTTTAGAAAAAGAACATGCCCCTAAGCACTTTATAATCCTACTTACATTGCAATTTAAGATTTTAAGTCCA
This sequence comes from Thlaspi arvense, assembly GCA_911865555.2. NCBI lineage: Eukaryota > Viridiplantae > Streptophyta > Magnoliopsida > Brassicales > Brassicaceae > Thlaspi > Thlaspi arvense. The sequence goes on along the minus strand of CAJVSB020000890.1, from coordinate 71,799 downwards.
TTACATGATTAGAATGTAGCGTAATAGAGAAAAACTAAGAGGTAAAAGCCATTGGCTGCGGTGTAATCCGACGAACTGTACGGTGATAAATTCAGGCTAATACGCGCTGTTTCTTATCGAAGTGAGAAACAGAGTTTTCCACGGACGGTCTGTGAAGGAAACAACTAGCAGGTAGCCACTGGACGAAAGACGGCCATCCACGTGGCGGGATCCGAAAGATTAAAGGAGCTGGGGGGCGACCGGCTGACACGTTTAAGAAAGATTGAGGTTAACGTGAAACTACTGGACTCTAGGAAAGCTGTTATGTAGTTGGCGCGTGGCCATTGGTCAACTTGTATCTGGTTTGGTCAGGGGCAGAACTTATGTGGTCACCAACCAGGATTGGGCTGTGGGTTGAGTCATTAAGGAGCTAAGAGTGATTAGACCCTTTTATAATCAAACATCCCCCTCCCATTCTAAAAATCATTTCTTAAACTATATTAATTATTCTAATAACCCACTTAGTATCTGAAAGGTTAATACTCAAAGAAACCCCTACCTCAAATTTTAGATTTCAGAGTTCTTGTATTTTTTTTATCACGACTAATAATTATATTTAGAGTTTTTATCGTCTACTTTTCTATAACCCATTTCTAACTTTCAATTTATTAATGCATGAAATTCTTATGGCTAGTTTAGCCATATTTATTATTTGTTTATTTTTTGAGGGGACAAATTTTGCTATTTGGCAAATGCAAAAGCCCACCGATTTTTGATTTTTCTCTTTTATTTACGAAACGTAATGGTTTCTGAAAGTCTTTGCCTTTTTTGAGAGAAAAAATGATCTGTTAAAAAACTAATCAGGCAATTGATGATTGTAATTTTGAGAAAAAAACTGGGCTAAAAATTTTAAGAAGTTGCAGGCTTGCAGCTTGTTTATAACTAAATGGGCAGCCCACATGTGACCTGGGCCGTCGGCTCAATACCTGAATAAGGAATATGCCCAACTGTCTGCCGCCATGACGGATCGTGGAAAACGACGAAGCAGCCGCTTAAATATCCGTTTGCCATAGAGCACAGATTTACATGTAATTCCCGAAATGTGTCCTTGCATTTAAATTTCTGTCATTGACGTCCTCTGCTACCCACAATTTGCTAAACATCGGGCTCTTCGACCAGCCAAGGATGCCATGCCCTCACAAACGTTTCAGCACTTTCTGTTGAATTCGTGATTCGATCTTCAATTAATCTTCTTCGTGAGCTCACCATAAAGAGAGGAAGTGTGGGAGGGAAGAGAAACAAGGATTATGTCGGTTTCTCTCCCTTCTACGGTGTGTGCTACTGTGGTGTCATCGTCGTCGACGTTCAAGGGGGAAACTCAGAAAAGTTGTTCTTTAACATCTTTGAACTGTCAAAGCCCGTTTCGTTTCGGCCCTCTTTCCTGTCGACAATTGCCAATTAGGTATTTTATTGAATTTCTGATCTTTATCTGTTATCAAATTCTCTAGGTAAAAAATTTGAGCCTTCCGGTCTTTGGAGTTTCTACTGCAGTATTATTTTTCTCTTCTTGGAATTTGCTCTGTTTGGCAAGTAAATGAAGTAAAATTTTGAATAATACCTGTTAAAATTTCGTAAATTAAAAAAATATGCTTCAGAAATGAGCATATATTAGTGCCGATTATTTGAGGTTACAAACACGCAGAACGTGTACATAGTGTTTGTAAAGGATTTTCAGTATTGTTTTATACGAAGAATTATTGAAATTACTATTGTTATATATAAGATCCTATATTAAAATTTGCAATTTTAGTATTATGATACATACCAGAACCGTTAATGCTAATTCGTGTTATTTGTGGATTCTTGCTGTGTTTTGAATGCAAAAGCTCCATATATACCAATGTGTAATGGTTTTTTAGTAGATTGCTAGGAATTTGATGGATTTTAAATATTAGTTGATTGTTTTTTGAGACATTGAAAGTCTTGTTACTTGTTTACATTTTGCAATTCGATGCAATGTGTGTAGGCTGAGAGTCCAAGCAACACTCTTGCAAGATGATGAGGAGAAAGTGGCTGTGGAAGAATCATTCCGATCAAAAACTATTCCCGATTATGAAAGGAAAATGAACAATGAGGAATCTTCCAGCAGGTTGGAGAGATGGGTTGTTAAATTTGAACAGTCAATTAATATTTTGCTTACAGTAAGTTTTCTCCTCTTGGTTTCATTTGATTATGTTGCTTCAGTTATGGTATTAATTTTGCTATGGACATTTTCTCAATATAACTGACTTAGATGTATCACAATAAAAATGCCTTTTAAGTTTTTCAGCCATTCATTCAATAAAAGCTCCGTGCTGTTGATGAAATAAAAGGAGTAGTGGACTTTGATACGATATGTTATTATTAGTATTATTTTTTCTAAATGAAAGTGATGGCTTATTTACTCTGGTTAGTAATTAAATGTATATCATATTATATAGTATATGCTATCACTGCCATCCTTCTGTAATAAAATGTTGGAGACAAGGACCCATAAGTATGTAGCACTACTTTCCTATGTAGGATTCTAGTATCTACTTCATTGTTCTGTCCCTCATTTCTGGAAGCCAAAAATAGAAAAAAGAAATGTTAACTTATTCTTGCAATTATGCTTCTGCATTTGGACATGCGAGTTGGAATCTTTAAGACTTCTTTCTTAGCTGAAAGTTGTTATAATTGTGTATAAGTTAACTTCTGACTTTATAATCATTCCAGGAGGCAGTGATAAAGATACTGGATACTCTGTACCATGATCGACACTATGCAAGGTTTTTTGTATTGGAAACTATTGCAAGAGTTCCTTATTTTGGTGAGTGCTGAAGCTTCTTTACCTTCTACTTTTTCTTAATTCTCTTGAAGAGGAATCAAGTTCCATATAGGCAAATTTCTTTATCGAAGGTCCTAGTTTTTGTTCTCAAGGAAATACTTGCAGATAATACATACTTGACAAAGTATCTTGCTAGTACACCAGTAGACTATACTTGGTTATGGTGAGTCACGTATATATCATGGCCTACAGTCATTATTATTTGATGAGTCAGGCCAGCATAAACTATTGTGCCTACATTTTTTTGTTTTTTTTTGGCCTCAGACTAGTGGCATCTTCTTGTTACTTTGGCAGCCTTCATTTCTGTTCTGCATATGTATGAGAGTTTTGGATGGTGGAGAAGAGCAGATTATCTTAAAGTGCACTTCGCTGAAAGCTGGAATGAAATGCACCATCTTCTTATAATGGAAGTAATGCTTTTGCCTCAAGCTTCCTCAAGATTTTATATCCATTTAGTGCTTTTCCATTTTTTTTTTACTGACATTTTTTATGAAAGGGTGGTGTGTCCTAAAATATATCTCTATGGATTATAGTAGAGAAGTTTTTTTACCTTTGTCTGCCTTGGTTTTTGCTTCTTGGTCTCTGTGTTTGTTCCAAGCATTTTATACTTTAGGATCCTAACAAGGAATATGAAATAGTGTGAGGAAGTAGAGACAGGAACTAGGGTAGTAGTTTAAGTAAGAAAACTGCTGATGGTAACAAGACAGGCTTGGAGTGCTAGAAACCAGTAGTTTTGTAATTGTGACAGTTTGAAGCATCATACTTATAGATCTAGCCTTCTATTTCTATTGGCACGCTTTTGCTGAAGATTCTGAATTTTGATTTTCCACAAATTACAATATTCATAAGTTTTTTTAATTGAGGAATTTTTTTTTTTCAGGAACTAGGGGGCAATGCTTGGTGGTTCGACCGCTTTCTTGCTCAACATATTGCAATCTTTTATTACTTTATGACAGTTTTGATGTATGCAATAAGCCCAAGAATGGCATGTAAGTATACCAAATCTGATGTTGGTTTGTTTTGTCATGACCGTTCATACTGCATATTTTTTGTTTCAGAATTATGCAACACGTCATGTAGAAAAGAAAAGGATGGATCTATTTGATTTATCTCAATATAATCTTTCTAATTCACTGTAAATGGTTCTACAATGAAGATTCCAACTCTTAGATTCAGACTTTCAAAATCTCGATTTTCCCATGTTTTGATGCTAAACACTTGTGGTATTAATATATCATATTTTCAGTTGATGATGGTAGAAGTGTTGTGAAATAGCTAGATCAAAGCATTTATTCTCATATACTGATCATTTTAGACATTTGGTATTTGGTGCAGATCATTTATCTGAATGTGTGGAGAACCATGCATATACAACTTATGACAAATTTCTCAAGACACAAGGAGGTATTTTTTGTTTATTCAAGTGTCAACAATCTACAATTAGCTTCAATTTCTCTTGTATGACAAAGTAAAATCCATTGTTGTGATTGTTAAGTAAAATTGTTTTCCATTCACCAAGCCTAGTTCAAAGAAATTTTTCTGTTCAACCTATATAGACATGTTATATGTATAGTATTGAATGGGTGATTATAGCTATTTGATTAGATCCAAAACGGTCATTCCCTTGATTTTCCTTTAGTGAAAAGGCCTGTTGATTACAATAATGATGTGTACTCCTTGTGTTTTAGTAACTGCAAGATAGTACCTTGAACTATTACATGGTTTCCGGCAGGCAAGCTCAAATTCAAAGAGATTTTTTCTTTTGATAAAATTAGATCAATATTATAGACATCTTGTGTTAATGCCTAGAAGTCAATGGGCAATCCTAATTATCTAATTAGCCTGAAATAATTATACCATTTATTTCTGCCTGCAACTTCCATTTGGTGACGTGGCCTGTTAATTATAATAGTTGTATATTCAGCTCGTGTTAGCAATTATAGGCTATCTTGTCCATTTGTTTTAATGCAGAGGTGCTGAAAAAATTGCCTGCTCCTGAAGTTGCTGTGAAATATTACACTGGGGATGATTTATACTTGTTTGGTAAGTTTGAATATCCACTGCCTCCAAGAAAAGTAGACAAGAGAGTTGAGGGAGGAAAGTAATAGTTTTTCCTTTACTATTGTGTTTTATATATTCCATATTGTTCGGTGAATTTTATAATTCTATATATTTCTTTTCCAGATGAGTTTCAAACCGCAAGAGTTCCCAATACCCGAAGGCCAAAAATAGGTGAGTTTGGTATCTGTTCTTGTTTAGTGGGTTTGTAGTAAATTAAGGTTGCCTGCATGCAATTTTGGGGGGCAGGTGGCAAGCTTTAACATTAAAAAATTTTTGGGAACTTAGGGGAGAACAGAAGAAACAATAATGGTTTCCATTAATGAAGAGAAAATAAAAGAAAATATTGTGATTTTTCTCCTTGTTTGGATAATTGTAGAGACATCAAGAGAATGTTAGGGCATGATTGCCATTTCATTTTCTTCTTTCCATGTTTACGGGGGTAGTGTTGGCATTATAAACTTTCAAGTAAACAGTGATTACCTTTTTCTCTCCGAATCTCTCCAACTTTGAAGTGATTCAAAATAGGGGTTGCAAGGGGTTTGGAATTCTTTCAAGTTCTCTCCTTTTCCACCCATTTCTCTTGTTACATCTAATCCAAAGAAGTAATTTGGAAGGAAAGAGTTCTCTTTCTTTGCTTTTCTTTTCTTGCCAAACCACTCAAACCAAACAAACCGGCACAATCCACTGCACATGGAGTCAACTGGCTTGAACTGGTTTTTTCCACAAGGATTGCAAATTAAAGTCTTGCTCCATTTTGTGACTACTGGAAACTGACATTTAGTATGCAAAATATTTTCGTCTAACAAAATGTATATGCTGATATAACTAAGGCAGCATTTATTATATTCTTGTTCCAGAGAATTTGTATGACGTGTTTGTGAACATCAGAGATGATGAGGGAGAACATTGCAAGACAATGAAGGCTTGCCAGACTCATGGAAACCTTCGCTCTCCTCATTCGTATCAAGAGGATAACCTTGAAGCGGATCCAGGCTGTGTCCTGCCCCAGGCAGATTGTGAAGGTATTGTGGATTGTATAAAAAAAGTCATTTAGGTCCCCTCAAGCGAGGGAAACTTAATACACACAGAAAGGTATATAAAACATATACAGGGAGCACTATTTAGGGCAATAATTGTTGGGGATGAGGTAATTGTAATGCTCAAGTTTCAAAGGAAGTTCCTCTGTTCCTGTAGCTCACACTTTTTACTCACTGTCTTCTTGTGCTTGCAAAGGCAATGAGCATTCTATCAGGAAATAGTTTACATGAGAAATATCTTCCTGCTGGTTAGCTTTATGATCATAAATGCAGACGCTCCATTATTATGTTACATTACGTGTTCGCTTAGGATCTTTGACTAAAATGCTGGGAGAGATAATTAGGTATTGAAATTGAATGAAGAATCAATGCTTGCTTGAGACTTGTTAGAAAGCTATAGCAGGGTAATTTCATTTCTCCATTTCAACGTATTTAAGCGGTTCATTTATTGACAAAGGATTTAAAAATTTTTTAATATTATCATATCAAATTTTTAAATTTAAATATTTCTTAGTTGTAGTAGATTTGGACTATCCAAAGTAACATGAACAGACCAGATTATTAAGGTTAGCAAGTTATGTTTTTTGTTATTTTTATTTTATTTTTTATAGAAATGTTGAGTTTTCTGAATTTTTTTTTAATAAAATATAATCAAAATATCTCGGGTAAAATCGAATTTTTGTTTATGACATTATTTTAAAAAAAAATTGAAGTCCAAAAAACCTACGAACAGACAGCCCCTCTATTTGTAACTCCGGTTTGGAATAAAGGAATGGGTCTCAAGTTTTAGTACCCTCTTCGCTTCAGCTTCGGTAGGAAAGGTAAAACAGACGGGAAGTGGTCGAAGAAGACAATGGAAGATCAATTAATATCATGCGGTGGGACGTTTCCTGTGTCAATTCGAAGTTAGGTGATAAACGCGTGATTAAGGGTGGGGGGACCTTTAGGCCTTGATTGAGGTCCAATATCAAAAGCCTCCTCCTCCATTGTGTGGTAGCTGAGAAAAGGAATTTTTTGGAGGATAATAAATTAAGGATACAAAATAAGCCAAATTCTAGGGGCTGAAGTACATGTGGATCATGCACTACTTGTTTTGAAAGGAAGGGGCAAGTCCTGGTCAACAGGGCAAGGTGCCCGGCAATTGACAAAACCAAGTTGTATCCGGATAGCTCCAAAATATTTTAATGCTTTATTTGACTTGTTTAGGGCTTGTTACATCCTTATTTATGGATGGGCCCAATTCTAATTACGAAACTAATCATTTCTCTCTAAAATGATTAAAAATTATTTATCTAAATTTTTAAAAATTATAAATAAAAAATTTTGCATTTATATTTTTTCCATTATCCTTTTGCTGTCTTGTCTTCTCCGTCCTCTTCAATCCTTCTCTGAAGGATTTATTATGACACATAGAATTTGGGAGGAGAGCATTCCTAACAAATACGAGAAGAAATTAGAAATGTAAATATTATTTTAGACCAAGGGCTAAGGCTCCCACCCCTCCTTTTTATTTTTAATTAATTTATTTCCAAGTCCATCATTCAAAAATTTTCCCATCTCGTTAAATTTTTAATCTGATTTTTTTTTGGCAAAAATTAGTTGATTTATATATAAAAATTATAAATTATTTAAGTCTAATTTCATTACACTCCGGTTTCAGCCTCGTCGCTGTCCCCCGTGGGTCCTGCCGCGTCACCCACACCCCTTGACGGGACCGCCTAACTCTTGCCATGCGCGGATCACGTGGGTGATGCTGATCTCTCTTTTCAAATTTTCCAAGCAAAATTTATTTTCTTTATTTCGATAAATAATTTATTTGTTATTACACTAATATTGTAAATTAATTTTTTGAAATAAGAATTTTTACCCATTTTTTATCGAAATAATATTTTTATATTTAGACGTGTGGTTATTAAAAAAATGCATGTGCTTTTTCATTGTTTGATTTGTTTGTGTTTTTCTTAACATTTTTAATATAAAATTAACATTTAAAAAATCAAATATATAATAAATAAAAATTTTACAAAATTTATACTTACAAGAAGATTTTTGGAAGTTGGCGGAGGCAATGCCTTTAAAGAAAATTCTTAATTTATAAATTTATATATATATATATATATATTTGATAAATAACAAAATACTTGAAACATTGAAAAGACCGAAATAAATTATATTATTTTTAAAATATTTTAAAATTATTTTTTATTTTTCACAATAAATGAAAAAACTTAAAGAGTCAAAAATTAAAATATTAAATTTTAAATAGTTTAAAGAAATATAAAAATAAAAATAAAAATTACAAAAATAGAAGTTTCTTTTTCAAAAACTATTCTTTTAGTCTATCGTGGGTTTGTTTTTAGAAAGTTCTGTTTCTACAAAAAAAAAATATCAAAATGAAAAATAAATTAAAAACCTCTACGTCTAAAAATTTAAATATTACAAGCAAATAATATTTTTATTTAATAAAAATAATATATTTAGAAAAAAAGGTCACTAGCCAAGAAACACTTCTACACGGGAAGACTTCCTTGTTTTAGTTAGAAAAAAGTTTTGTTTAATAAAGCATCACTTGTTTTTAATCCAGAATTTAAATAAATTTATAACACGTCTAGTGGGTTGAAAAGGACAAAATTAACGAACGAGAAGAAACGCCCGGCTAACGTTTTCCGTTTCTACCGTCGGAAAAATCTTCATCCCACTTCTCTCTCTCACACTCACACGCAATATATGCAGAGCCTGAGGAACATTCAAACAACCAATCGTCATACTTTTCTCTTTCCTCACTCTCTCTCTCCTCTCTTCACCGGCACGGAAATATTCAGAACCAGCACGACGCACAGTCACCACAAAAAATTACGGTGCAGTCAGAGAGACGGAGAGGGTATCTATTCATAGACAGAAAAATGATTGTGCACGTATAGAGAAAGAGGGAGAGACGGCAGAAAGAGAGAGAGCAATGGGGCCGCTGGTGCACTCCGTCGAGTTGGAACCAGTGGGATCGGAGACCGTCGGAGAAGTTGCCACTCAAGCGCCAGAGACGGTGGACACCACGGAGACGGAGCTGGACAGTGACTTCTCCTGTTCGATATGCATGGAGGTCATGAGGGACGCGTTTCTGACGGCATGCGGGCACAGCTTCTGTTACATGTGCATTGTGACTCACCTTCGGAGCAAGAGTGATTGCCCTAGCTGTGGTCACTATCTAACCGCCAGCAACCTCTTTCCCAATTTTCTTCTCAATAAGGTAATGCTTCATCTTTGCTTTAGCGTGAATTGGGATCGCGTTATTTTTTGAAATTATATGATAAATTTCGGAATATGTGTGGAAATTTCGATGTTATGGATCTTATTTCGTCCATAACCGAACCTTGAGTATTGTCAATGTTCCATTCAAATGTAGGGGTGCAACAGAATAAAAAATTCCCTATACTTTTCAATTGTCCTGTTTTCTCAAAAGTTGCAAACTGTTGTTACCGATGGGCCCATTAGACCATGGAAACTAGGAAATTGGAGTTTATTTTTATAAATATGAAGAATGTTGTCTGCCTATGATATCGCTGTGGGTAAGTATAAGGTTGATGTTGAATAAATTTCTCATTACGCGGTCTGTCTGGGACTCATTTTGAGGATATTTGCATTCTATTCTAGTAATTATAGTCGTAACTCCTGTATGTTGTCTGATAGCTGTATTCCCAAAAACAGAGGACTTGTTTCTGAAAATTATTGAGTGACATATAATAATTATGATTCACAGCTGCTGCCCCTGTTGAGCCAATTTTTAGACAGTCTAATTGATTAGGTTCTGTATGCTTCATTTCGAGGTAGAGAAGTACTCTGTAGGATTTCGTTATTTAGCTTTCTACTGCATACATAAAAATCTCTAGTTTCTTACTCTGGCTTTTGATTGATGGTGAAATAGCAGATGTTTGATCTCCTTATATAGAAGATACAAAAGATTAGAGGAGGTTCTGACAGTCAATTTTACCCCCCCTTCCAATTTATGATAAAAGGAATTTAAGGAAATAATATTAATTATTAAAGGGATCTAAAATAGAGTGGACAATGCTCTATTAAGTTTCCTATGAAGAGACAAAATGATGGATTGCATTTTGATACATGTTCTAGTCCAAGAAATTATTTAATTTAAGAGTTGTACTGACCTGTAGTTATGCCATCACTCAATCAACTCCAAATAATTGGAAAGTTCTTTAATTAATTCTGAAGAAATGGGACAGTGTTTAACTGGCTGCTTTGTTTAACTTATGCCTTGTAATTATCTGTCATGATATTTGGCTTACATTTAACATCTCTGAGAAATTTTATAGTTATTGAGGAAGAGATCTGCTCATCAAAAAGCAAGAACCGCCAATCCATTTGAACAATTTTATCAGGCGCTGCAACAGGTCAGTTATTACATTTTCAAATATTTTGGACACAAGTGCTACTGGAGAACTGAGAACTTTCTTTTTTAGACTGCTTTATACATAGCAGCTTTTTCCCCACTTTTCTTTTCCTTAATTTTGTATTTCTTTGACATTTGATGTTGTATATGAGCTAATGCATTTGCTAAAAGCACGTTATATAAATGTTGTTGATAAGTTATCTATTTTACCTAAATGGCTAAATTGATTGGATGTGGTGCTTAAACTACCACTAAATAAGTGAAACTGTTTTAGTTTGCTTTGAAGAGGTGCATACCATTTATGTGAATGACAGAATGTTATTAAAGAACTGTGGCTTATAGATTAAAAGAGAAGATGTGCCTATGTAGATGGCATGCATACGTATGTTTAATCTATTACTTCCTGTAAGCCATCTAAGTTCAAATTCTCTTTCAGGCTCTATTTTCTTAAGCTTTCCAAGAGTATTGGGAGGATGTTTATGTTGGCTTGTCTGCAATTGTTTGTTTAGTTCAAATTCAGCAACATCATCCATGAAAAGTATAGCAATTCACTATTGTCCATGACATGGAGATGTCTCCTACTTTCTTGCATTGCTTTGTTATCTCAGATGGTACACGATATCATATTTAATGTTTCCTGCTAAACGTGGATTTCTAAATATATTCCTGGCTAGACTGCAAGGAAGTCTTTGTATTAAATAGTTTTCTAACTCAATGAATCCTTCAACTAGCTCAATATAAAGTTCTTATGTTTTAGCAGTATGATTCTCCTGCATCTGAACTCACACAGGAAGCTCACTTTGACTTCTAATACTGGTAGTTTCACTGTCATTGTGATATTTTCTATAGTGTTGCAACTTGTTACCCCTCAGGCATTTTGTGTTCATTTCGATTCTCTCTCTTAAGGTCAATATACAATTTTTTTTTTGACTGGTGATGCTGACGGGTTCATTTTTTTTCCTTGCAATGTGTTCTTCTTTCTAGCGGAAAGATAATTAATCACTTGTTGCTTGACTGCAATTGTTGTCATACTGTTATGAAGAATGAAATGCTGCATGCTTAACATAGATTACTTAAGACAGATGATTGTTTGTATTCCACATATCAGCAAATATGCTTAGTTGGAAGGATTTCTTTTCCTGTAAGGACCTTGGTAGGGTTAATTATCTTTAGCTAATTCTCCAATAGAAATGGCACCTACATACTCTTGAGGTTTGTTCTGCCATGCTTGAATGCCTTCATTTATTAGCATGTGACGAGTGTTTGGTTGTTAAACAGGGTTGTGAGGTATCAGTTAAGGAGCTGAACAGTTTCTTGGCACTGCTTGTGGAGAAGAGGAGGAAAATGGTACAAGAAGAAGCTGAGACAAATACGAAGATTCTCCTTGACTTTTTGAATTGCCTTAGGAAACAGAAGCTTGAAGAACTGAATGAGGTTGGTTCTTGATTTTGAATTCATTGCCTTTACAGCCTTCACACGTTTATAGTTTATATAACAAGTAAATAATCTGTTTTACTTGAGGTAGCTGCTTGTAAAAGTTTTCCGACATGTTTTGGCAACATGAATTTTGTGCATTTTGCTTACACATGGCCTCCATCATGATTTCATAGTTTGATAAAGATAGTTCTTCTGCTTGTTCTGTAGATACAAACTGATCTCCAGTACGTTAAGGAGGATATAAATGCTGTACAGAGACACAGAATGGAGTTGCATCGGTCAAAAGTGAGATATCCAGTAAAATTAGGGATGCTTGTAGTTAACTGTTCCATGAGAAAAGCTTGCCCTTCATTGGCTGATGGACATGGAGGTGGTACCATTTCTAATGTCCCTCGCATGCAGGGTCAAGGTTGGCCAAGTTCAGGTAATTTGCAGAGCAGAAAAGGTGATGTGAAGGCTCTAGGATTCTCAGAAGAAGTGGTCCAAAGAAAGGATGAGTATTCTGGATCTAATTCACAAGTTACTCAATCAGGATTTCCAGTAGCAAGAAAGAGGGTGTATGCACAGGTCAGTCTTCTATTGAGATTTCTCTAAATTAAAAACAATTGGTGATACCTTATTGTTTGCGTTAACAATCTTTTGACAAATATATAGGATTGTGAAGTTGATACTTTTGGTGGATTAAAGGATCGTGAAATACCGAAGAATCAGTGTACTGATGTTAGCCTTCATGCTGAGTTATGCCATTCTTACAAGTTATATCTTCTGCTGTTGCGAAGAAATCTTTTCACTACCTATATAAACATTAATAGCTTTGCACTTTTCAGTAGACTTCTGCTCAAAACTTAGAATATCACATACTGAATAGGTTAAACGTGTGTGCCCAGCCTATTAGATGCCGTCAAATTGTCCTCTTTTTGGTTTCTTTTGTATGTTCTAGTTTTTTTCTTTAATGTCATTACTTTTGATTTCAATAGTTCCGTGACCTACAAGAGTGTTACTTGCAAAGGCGCCGGCACTGGGCGAAGAAGGCTCCTAAACAGGAAGAAAAGGACACAAGTGTCCTGGATGGAGAAGTTTACCATAATGGACTTCAGGATTTCCAGTCTGTGCTTGCTGCCTTTACACAACACAGGTTTCTCTCTCTCTCTCTCTCTCTCTCTCACACACTCACACACACACACACACACACACACACACACACACACACACACACATGCACATACATAGAGATACACGCGCACACACACAAAAATTAATTTGGTTACATGGGGGTTGTGAATGTTCTGATGTAATCTGTATACCTGCATTGCTCCTTCAATTTACCTGTTTAAAATAGCCAACTGAAAGTTGTTGCTGATGTCAAGAACGTGGATATTTTTCACTCGGCCAATATTGTGTCAAGGTAAGTTTGTCGCAGTTACATTTATATAGCCCGACAAACAAACAGTTGATCTCAAATTTTGTACTTGAAGTATGTTTCTTTTATTGTAAACATCTATCCAAATTGAGTCATCTATTAAAAAAACATATAAGAAACTGACAATTTCCACTTTAGTTCATTGATTGTGAAACGTATTGGATACTGTGTTCCAAATGGTGGATGAGAATTCATATTAGTGGACTGGTTATGTATATGTGAGTTACAGATTGCAAATCTCTCTCTCAGGGCTAATGTTAATGATTGATTTTCTGTTACATAGTTCCTGACTTTCTATTGACGCAAACTAGTGGTAGGATTAACAAGCATAAAAAATGACATTGATGACCATGTGTCTTTTAGTGGCAATTCTTGTGAAAGCAATTGCAAGAAAGACTAATAGTTATAAGCTTATAAGACAGAAGTCTCAAACTGATAGCATGAATTATCAGGTAATAGTAACTTTTGTTGAAAGCATTACTGGACTAGCCTAGTTGGCAGGGAACTCCACCATTAGGGTGGTCGTCTTGAGTTAAGAAGAGTGCCTCATCCCCAGTTGTGTAATACATTCTGATGAACTCCCCCACACCCCCCTCCCAAAAATTAAAAAAAAAAACCACTGACCAAATAACTTAGATTTCAAAAGTAAAGTAAAAATATTTGAGAGTAAGAATGCATATATATTTTATGGGGTTCTGTAGCTTTCTTAGCTTTTAGATATCTTTCTTGTTAAGTAGACATGTCAAGCTTTCATCTTCTTTCAGTGACACACTCCAGCCATCTTCCTTTACACATCTGCACAAACTGTTGTTTTCATGGTTAACTGCATTTACCAAGTTATCCTTGATTTACTCATTTCCAGCATAGAATTTGATCGAGATGATGAATTTTTTGCTACTGCGGGAGTTTCAAGACGCATCAAAGTTTATGAATTTTCATCGGTAGGTATTGAGGAAAATTATGGTATTAGCCTACCATCTTTAATTATTGAAGCTAGGTAGACTTTAGGTATACACATTGCCTCTTGCAACTGCCATCATCATGACCTTTCCATGGTTATCTAATGTGTCAGTGTAGTTGGTTTTAGTAAAATGTTGTGGTAATAAATATTCTTTATTTTGAGCCATCAGTTTTATCATGGTCTTCTGATCACTTGGTAATAATTGTCCTTGCTTCCTAGGTGGTGAATGACCAAGATATGCAATGCCCTATTGCTGAAATGTCATCACGATCAAAACTTAGCTGCTTGAGTTGGAATAAGTACAAAAAAATCCATATAGCAAGTAGTGATTATGATGGGATGGTAACTGTCTGGGATGTGACTACTCGTCAGGTAGTTTCTGTTCTCTGGAGTTAATTACCATTTTCCATTGAAGCAAAAGCTTAGATGCTCTACAAAGGATATGCGAATCTAGACCTGTATTAACCTAACTTTCTTTTCTTTTCAGAGTGTGATGGAATACGAGGAGCATGAAAAACGAGCCTGGAGTGTAGATTTTTCATACACAGAGCCTTCAATGCTTGTATCAGGGAGTGACGACTGCAAGGTACCGGGAGCAGATGAAAGTTAATTTTCTTCATCTTGATAAAATGCATCTTAATCTGTTGTCAAACGTAGTTGTTGATAAACACTGGCTACTTATGCATGAAATTTTCTGGGTAGGAAGATTGTGGTGACATCTTTCATAATTTTATGGAAGGGTCTGAGTGAGATATTCAAAACTTTCTTTTGAAAATTTTCCTTGTGCCCAACTACGAGTACTAAGTCAGGGATAAGTAACGTGCATCATTGATTACCAAATAAGAAGATCAAATAGGTGAATGTGAATATTAATAAACATTAGTAACTTGGAGCTTGATTCAATTTGGAACAAATACCTCGGAGTATGTACTTTTAAATAGTTTGTGAAAAAAAAACCGGCTGACTGTCAATTAGTCTCTCGTGTCAATGACCCTCTTTCCACACTCTGTATTTAACAGGTCAAAATTTGGTGCACAAGACAGGAGGCAAGTGCTCTCACTATTGACATGAAAGCAAATATTTGTTCTGTCAAGTATAATCCTGGATCTTGCATGCATGTTGCGGTATGTTCTCCCCCAGTACTTCCTTTCTGGGCAACCAAAGTAGATAAGATCTCATGACCTAGTACCAGTGATTTAGTTCATAGCATATGTTTTGTAGGTAGCTTCTGCTGATCACCACGTTTATTATTATGACCTAAGAAATGTCAGCCAAC
Organism: Thlaspi arvense; assembly: GCA_911865555.2. Classification (NCBI taxonomy): domain Eukaryota; kingdom Viridiplantae; phylum Streptophyta; class Magnoliopsida; order Brassicales; family Brassicaceae; genus Thlaspi; species Thlaspi arvense. The sequence goes on along the minus strand of CAJVSB020000890.1, from coordinate 56,360 downwards.
CGCTGCATGTTTTCAGTGGACATAGGAAAGCAGTATCATATGTAAAATTTCTGTCCGCAGTGAACTTGCTTCTGCATCTACTGACAGCACATTGTGCTTGTGGGATGTCAAAGAAAATCGACCTGTAAGTAGCCCAGTTTTTATTTTATTTTATCGTAAAAGTCATGTTTCTTCCTCAAAAGCTCAAAAGCTATTTGCCTAATTCTTCTTCATAACTGTCCTTTTCTATCATACATCTGTTTTGGCTCCAAGTGGGACTGGCCAGGAACGAAACACTTCTATGATACATAATAAGGTGTTTGGTTTGCAAAAGCGCTATTTTTTTTGAGGGCTTTTGCAAAAGCCTGAGCTTTTGGTCTTTTGGCAAATGCTGGATATTATATTATTACTTATCAATTTTTAAAACCTCAAAAGCTAGTTCTTTATCAAAAAGCCAGACGTAGAGCCCTATTTTCCGGAAACCAAACATATATCTACTTAAATTCCTTCCCATAGAATCAAACTGATTTTTTCCTCTTTTCTTGTTTATAAATCTTTCAGATACGCATGTTCAAAGGCCATGTGAATGAGAAGAATTTCGTCGGCCTCTCAGTAAGTGGCAATTATATTGCCTGTGGCAGTGAAACAAATGAAGTGTTCGTGTATCACAAGGTTGTCCTATGCAATACTCGATAGAAGTTGTATGTTTCATATTTACCCTTAATTCTGATCATGTTGTGCAATTTCTTGCAGGCTATCTCTAAACCTGCAGTTTGTTACAAGTTTGCTTCCTCAGACATGGATGATGCTGCAAACGATGCTGGATCTTATTTCATTAGTGCTGTATGTTGGCAAAATAATGGCAAAACAATGCTAACTGCTAATAGTCAAGGAACTATAAAAGTGCTTGCACTTGCAACTTGACTAGTAAAACTAGAACCGAATGTATATCGAATTGCTTTTGTGGAAAAGAAACTTTGTCCACCTTAAGTCGGGTTTGGATTTGTTTTTCAAAACAGTTATCTGTTTTTGGAAATAGAACACCCTTTGTGCAAGTTCTTTATGCAAAAATTATTAGGAAATTACCTGTTTTGAAAAACGAAGAAAACTAAAACTGAGAATAGAAAACGGAAATCAGAATGCAAAACCAAGCAGAATATTATATCGTTACCCTCACTTTAGCTAAGATATAGCTAGGTTGATTTTTCATTTTGCCGAGCTTTTCTGTTTTTGGGTGCTTTGATTTCCACTGGGGTTGTTGCTAAAAGCCTAAAACAGTTGCATTATTATATAAATGCTGAAGCATTGCGCATAAAAGTAGCCCATATACGGTATTGTATATATTTGAATAACTCATTTTATTTAAATATGCTATAATATTCATCGTATATGTATATATCATCTTTGCTGATAGAGAGGGAGCGAGGCAGGAATTGCTTGGCCTTTACGATCTCAGTGTTAGAATTATATATTATATTAATTATGAATAATAGATCCATAATTGTTTTTTATGGCAGAAGCAATAGCGTAACATACCATCTGAACAAAAATAATTCAAATTTAATCAGAATAATTATAAAGAAAATTTTAATTAAAATTTATCAATAATAAGTTAAGAATGTTTATATACAATTAATTTTAGAAAATTTTATTTAAATCTTAACAAGAATTCAATTATAGACTCGATTTTCCTTCAATCAATTTATCTCAGACTGCCAGAGCATTTCCAACTCTTTGTCCTCCGAGGCTTCAATCCCGGATAATTGGAATGTCTTCAACTCTTTACCTTTGAACAATCGGAATTAGTTGTTTAATAACTAATTCTTGTTAGAAGACTCTAGTTAACTGTTTAACATTTTAGAGATATTTGGTTGAAAAATCAGTTTCTGAGTACTTAACTTTTTAATATGCTTTTTAATTTAAAAAAAAATATTTGAAAAGCCGATTGATTAGGAACTAACTTATTAATTATTTAAAAAAAATGGCCGGCTTGAGGTTCTGGTAATATATATTTTTAAATTTTATTTAAAAAATAATTAAAATATCTCTTAATTTAAAATCCAAAAACTCATAAATTAAAATATGTAATAAAATTACAATTTTTTACAATATCATAGTAAAATTAAAAAATACAAAGAAAACCCTCAAATCCAACTCAATTATAACTGAAATACTAGCTTAGTTACAATTGAAATACAAAGTTCTAACTGAGATATTTCAGTTATAACTCATAAATTAAAATATGTGTATTTTATATATTATTTGTTATTTGAGGTTCTAACTGAGATATTTCAGTTATAACTCGTAAATTAAAATATGTGTATTTTATATATTATTTGTTATTTGAGGTATTTCAATTGTATTTGAGCTGGTATTTCAGTTATAAATGAGTTGGATTTTAGGGTTTTCTTGTATTTTATATTTTTTATTATGTAAAAATTTTAGTTTTATTATATATTTTAATTATGAGTTTTTTGGATTTTAAACTAGGAGTTATTTTGGTCATTTTAAAAATTAAATCTGAAAATTTTCTCATTTTTAATGAAAAAATAATAAATAATATGTAAAAGACACATATCTAAAGTATTGATAGAAAATAAAAATACAGAGTATGAAAAAGATTATTTAATAAATTAAATAAACCATTTTTAAATGAATTTCGTAAAACATTAATAATTTTTAAAAAAGTTTAAAATTTCCTAAAGTAAACTTTATTATTTTCTAAAGCAACAACAGTTAAAAATATACTTTTTCAAAATAATTAAGAAGTCGGATCCCATGACTGAGTAGTGTAGATTTCAGGAAATAAATATAGGGAAACGAGGATTTCAAATTTTCCAACCAAACATTGTCTTAAAGGCAGGATTCGGTCTAAGGTCAGTCAGCTCCTTCGCCAGTGAAACATGCAACGGCCAGGGTTAGGTCGGTGAGCGTCTTCGTAAGCTAGGTCTAGATCGGTCAATTCCTTCGGCATTAAATTATACAAGGGCTAGGTAGTTAGGTCGGTCAGCTCACTGGGCAATATATGCAACGGCTAGATTTCGTATTTGGTTTCATCTGTGAGCAAATAGGCTGAGAAGAGTTTGAGGGGCACTTTTGATGGTGGCAAGTGATGGAAGAGAACGGTTATGGCTGATGGCGCAGATGGATAACTTGCTCCAGAATGTGTACAGGAACGAAACACCATTTTCACAAGTTTCACCCCAACAACAGTTAGTATCAAGTGCTACCAGCTAATTCGCAAAACACCGAAATGCAGGGGCTTAACTTGGAATCAAAACCTCCAGACAGCAAAACTGAAAAACCCAGTAAACAGAACATCTTCGTTGAGCAAGAAAATGCACTACTAAACTCGAGCACGTTAGCTATCCGACTAACACATGAATGGCATTTCGGCACCCAAAAATCGACTAAAAAAATTAGATATGAGATTCTTTCAATTCTTATTCATTTTCTGGGCAACCAAACAAACAGAAAATCTGAAGGATAGCGTTAGGGAATAGGGGTTTCCTCTCGTCGTCCATTTGGGTTCCTGTCTTTGCAATTCGGCTTCAGCCATCATCAACAGGGAGCAAAGAAGATATTGAAGACACACTCGAAGAGAATGCAGAAGACGCCTGGGAGACAGAGGAGGAACGGAAGGGGAAGAAGAAATGGAAAGATATGACGAGGGCATTGACTGAGGAATCGGCAAGGGCAAGCTCGAGGAAGGGGGGACAGACACCGGAGGAGAAGAGGAAGAGACTGGAGCAAAGGGAGATTGAAGCATAGGCCTTGCTTGAGGGCACCATTTCTTCCATCACTTTAAATGGAGGTCAGTGTATAGGTGGCAGCACTGTTCCGGCCAAGTCTAGCTGGGTAAAACTGACACCGGGGTGGACAATGACGCGGGCTAATGATCTTGCAAGAGTTCTCTTCCCGTATTGACGATCAGGTTTAGGCCGAGACTGCTCTGAGAAACACTGCCAAGCCCTTACACCTTCCTGTTTGATTGGGATGCTTTTTTTTACTACTTGGTTTTGGGTTTTTTGTAACTTGCACCGATAGCCCAGAAAGTGTAAAAATCAGAATATTATAGCCGGTTAGCTCGGTACGGAGGACTAAAACGAGGGAGATTGAACTGGAAATTTCGGGGGGAAAAAAATACCAGTAGGAAGTCTCATCTGGAATTATTTTTTTTTACACTTTTTCATCTAAATTATAAATATAAATTTGTAAAATTTACAAGTACATTTTTATAAAATTACAAACATGAATCATATTTTTATAAAATTATACCTGTAAATTTTGTTTATCTGTAAAATTAAAATATGAATTTGTATAGTTATAAAGTTAAAAAAAAGATGAATTACAAATTTGTTACTATAAAATCACAAGCACTGGTTGAAAATATTAGGGAAGGGAAAAGAAAATTGCAGTCAAAAGGGGCAACAGGAGTTGTAAGGGTGGGGGGCGGGGGGCGATGGGTTTTCCAGACACCTGGGGATGTCGGGGGAAATGGCAACGGGGTTATAGTCTCTCACTAGGGGAAGGGGGATGGTTGCAGTTTTTTTTTGTGGGGGGGGGGGGGGGGGGGGTTGTGGTTGGCGATAGTGGCTTCTGCTACCCGGTAATTTGAGTAGTGAAATTACTTTCTGAATATATTTCTTTTTCCAAACGTTTCGAGTTAATTTTCCTTGTTTTGACCTTTCGAGTAATAAAATTTACCATACTAAGCGGCTCGATAAAGTTCTATGTTTTAGGCCTCTAAGATAGGATAATATTTACATAAAAAACTTGGCGACCATAATGGGACTGCTGGATCTGACATGTCGTTAAATGTTTCGCCATGTCTGCTGGCATTTGCGTTTTGAATCTTTCCTTGCAATAATTGCATTCAAGTAGGCGTCTTCTTCTAGCATGATCTTTTGTTTTTGCGTTTGGTTAAGACGGATATTTGCTCAAATTTTCTGTTAGTGTTTAATCCCTTACCAACATTTCCAATTTCACCATTTCCCACTTCGTGGTTTCTACTTTACAGCATGATAAGAAGATAAACCATGAAAATTGTCCTCCAGATTTTGGAAGAAACAAATAGCGTTATGAAATTTTTGTGGTGTCCAATAATGTATTTTAGTCTTACGAGATAGTTCATCAATCTGGCTAAGCAAATTTCTGGCGAACGCAGTTTTTGTACTACCCCTATAAGCTTTTGTAATAATCACAACAAAGAAAAAAACCTTTTATTGGCCAATGCACCACCAAATTGATTTAATAAACTCGGGTTGTTTTTCTGGTTCAGATTGTTATGTTCTTGCTATTATTGACAAAATTAGTTTCTCAATTTTGCACAATCAACTGGTTCTGACTACTAAATATTAATTGGTTTGAAATCTAAAAGCCAGGTTCTATCTCAAGAAAATTACTCTAATGGGATTTGTAATTTTGTTTTGAATTATGGATGAAATATTGAACAATTTTCGTTTTCCTTTCAAGTAATTTTTCGAGATTGGTTTTTTGAGAGAATTTCAAAAAATAGGTCAATGTTTAAATGTTTTCAATTTCCGATAATAGAAAGCCAACTACAAAATCCAAACATAAAACTGAGAAAGTAAGAATCAGAAGAGTGCATCAGTACGTGCAAATCCTCATGGACGGACGGCACAATCCATCCAATAAGTTCAAAGTGAAGAAAGATGCGCTGTTTATATACACATCCCTTGCACTCTCACATGAACGCATATCTGCACTTTTCCTTAAGAAGGCCCAGAAGAAGGGGATGAAATCAGAAAAAAACGGGGGGAGAGATTTAAGGAATGTGGACGAGCAACAATCGAATCGTCAATCTGAAGAAATGACGACTGAAACGATATCTCGCCATCATCTCTGTCCCTCCTGCTTCGTGTTTGAGGAATCAGATAGTGGCGATCTGTGCCTCAATTTCTCTACCATGCAAGGAGGTACTTATAAACAAATCTCATCAATATCATACAACTATTGATCACCACAAACAGCAGATATAGATGGATAATATTAGACAAGAACATAAAGAGTAACAGACTTCCTTCTTTCTCAGCTCCCTGAGATCTGAAAACCCTCAAGATCAGACGCCGAAAGAGAGCTAAGAACCGTTTGGCAGGCCTCGATGCATCCATATATAATGGCTGCGTGACCCCGCCTTCTGTCGATATTCCAACCCTAGACACCCTCTAATCGCTTAATTACCAGGTTGCCCTTGCCTTAATGAAGTAAGGGGTTTCTTTTATTTTATATAAATATGGTAAAGGATAATGCTAATGACTATGAATTATACAATTGAATTCGGATTAGTAAAGTTATTTGTTGTTGGTAGTTTTAACTAAAACAGAAATTTATAAATTATAATTTTTGGTTCTAACTTGAGCTAGGTGAGATCCCGTGACGAGAATAGAGGTTTCGAGCGATATATTTTTATATATAAGACTTGAATTTAAGATCTTATTTAAGAGTAAAGTATTTATCAGTCTAACCAACTAATTGTTAATAAATTTACAAACTATTTGTTATTTTATTAGTGAATTTAAATAAAATAAGTTTGAAAAAATATATTTAGAGAAAATAAGCCAAGGTAAAACAAATGTTATTATTTGATTATATAAGATGGTAAAAAGAAAATTATAAATTTTTCCCCCTTTCAGCCAACAGCCCTGTGATGTCTGGCCTTTTCTCTGTTTCAAATTCAAATTGAGGTTTGGACAAAGCATCCTTAATTTGATTGTTAGTGCACTCTGTGTTTCATCGACTCGTGCACTCTGTTTCATGGACTCGGTTAACTTTTGTTTAACTTCTTATTTAACGGTTCTCAAGAATCACCATTGTGGAAATAATAATAGTAATAATAACAAAAAAAAAAAAGTCATTCCAGAAATTAGTCGGAGATTCAGAATTCACCCTTTTTACTTTGTAACTCTTATTTTGCATTATTCTCGATCTCTCCTGCAGGGGTATTTCTGCTATATTTGATTAAGAGAGGGTCAGTTCTGCAAAAGAATTAAAGATCTATCAGAATTTGGGCTGGTAACCCCTTCCTTCCTAGCCTTTCTATCCTTCCCTGAAAGCTGAAAGTATCAATTGAAGGAATTCTAGGATGGTGGCTGTGTTCTGTTTAGATGTTAATAACCTTGTCCTGTAACAGTTTCCATTTTCAAATTAAATTAGTTTCTGAGAATTCTGTTAATAAATTTTTGTTGTTTTCTAAATGGACAAGTTTTCTGAAAATTCATGTGAAAACAGTTGTCATAAACAACTCTCCGACCAGGGTTTCTGCTTCCAAAATTAGAGAACTTTTTTCAAAATAAATCCAAATCATATTAAACTATTTCATTGTTTGTTCTGTGAATTTTTGTCAATCAACCTGTATATTTCAATTTTTGGCTGTTTCATTGTGACTTCATTGTATATACATCAAAGAAAAACAAAGTAATCATGAAGCTTGCGGCGTATGAGATCATCATTTCTCTTGTTTTGTTTGTTTTTCTTCCTCATTTTGAGCATTTGCTCTGTATTTTTTAATTATTGTGTTATAATTGAACACTTTTAGACCTTAAAATAAAAAGGTGAGGCCTATTAGGGCCTTCCAACTCCCGAACCAAGTCATAAAGTGACCCCCGTCTCTTCATTGAAGTTTTTAGCTGTATTTAACCCTGTAAAGCCTTTTCTTCTTCTTTTTCTTTTTCTTTTCTTTTCTCTCAAATTTAAAGAAGGGTTGTTAAGCCTTAAAGGAATGCTTTTGCATTGTAAGTTAAAAAGTACAGCCAGAATTTTAGGAAGGTAGCTGTGTTGGAGGTTTCTCCATTGTTAAGTAGGTGAATGGATGAGTGAGATCAATCTCTGCCTTGGATTCCTTTATGATGATCTAAAAAGCTCTTTGTTTTTGGTTCCAAAGAACTCAAACACGGGGCCTTGTTTATGTCTATATAAAGGCAACCAAGGCTTAAACGCTATCCTTTTTTTTTTTTTTTTTTTTTTTGATTACAGAAAGGGCAAAAGCCCAAAACAGAAAGCAAAGAAAAACACTTAATCCCGGGGAGTAAGCACTTCCAAAGCCTCACGGAGGATGAATTCCCTCAAATGATTGGGGGGGGGGGGGGTAAGCCTAATCCTTAAGACCAATTGATGTGACAAGCTGAATTTCATCAAATTATCCGCTGTTTCGTTTAATTCTCTTGGCACGTATTGAATTTTCACGTTCTACTCCTTACTAAAAATGGTTCTGATTCTATGCACAACCGGAAGCCAGCATGATTGACGAGCAAGCCTATCCTGAATAAAGCTCACCAATTCCTTGGAATCAGACTCTTAAATCACTTTCCTACAACCCAAGTGCCCAGCCAATTTTAGGCCTTCCCACACTCCCCATGCTTCAACTTCGAAGGCTCCAGAGAAACCAATCTTCCTAGAAAAGCCCTTGATCCATGAACCATCGCTATCTCTGAGAAGACCTTCATATCCTGCCTCTTGGGTACCTACACTTGAGACCCCATTAATGTTGAGCTTGACCCACCCCACTCTAGAGGTTTCCAGCCAACAATCTGATTGTCCACATGAGAGTCTCCAAACAACCTTCTTCTCTCAGTTTTCCTGCACACCATCTTCCACCAATTAATAATTTTGCAGGGCTCGACTGGTCTGATGAAAGATTCCTGAAAAATGGTCTTGTTTCTCCAATTCCAAAGACACCAGATGGCAATTGCCCAGGTTTCTGGCCATTTAGAGTGATCCAGCAGGTTAACCAAGCACCAATCTTTGCCTTCCAAGAGGAAAAACTTAACTCTGAGGTGAAGGGGACAAGACTTTTCCAAATCCAAGAGGCCACAGGGCAGTACCTAAGAGCGTGAATGGTTGACTCCTGAGCTGCCCCACATTCTCCACACCTAGGATCGCAACCACTCCAGCTAGATCTTCTCTGATTAGTTTGTAGTCTCCCATAGAGAATGAGCCAGACAAAGGTCCTAATACGCTCAGGGACTTTTAACTTCCATACTTTATTCCATCCCGAAAATCATAAACTGAATAGTCACATTGAAGCATTTTATAAGCACTCTTAACACTAAAAATCCTGTTATTTTCCCTAGGCCAAACCAAAGAATCAGGGCCCTAATCTGGGGAAGGGAGAGGAAAAGCATAGAGATAAGAAAAAAGGAATAATCCAGAGTGCCAGAAAGCTTTTCCCAATCCCAATTGCCATCAGTACCAACCATATCCCTGACCTTGCAATCTTCCTCTATACTACTTAAATCATCCCTAAAAGATTCCAAAATACAACCGGTCTTAACCAGTAATCCTTCCAGAATCTTGCCCTTTCTCTGTTGCCAATTCTCCAGAATTCAAATCTTTCTAATAGTTTCCAAACCTGGGCCATGTCCTTCCAATCCTTCGAGTCCCTTGAGAAGACCACAATGGACGAGTGCCAGTCTGCCCCCCTTCCATACTTCGCTGTAAGAACTGAGATCCAAGGCGCTTCTGCTCCACGTTTGAGATTCCAGCAAAGCTTAAGCAAACAGGGTTCATTCATCAAATGTAGTCGTTTCACTCCTAAGCCGTCGACTTCTTTTGGTTGCAAACTGTCTTCCAGCTTACTAGGTGAATTTTCCGCTCCCCAACATCATGACCCCAAATGAAATCTCTCTGAATCCTCTCCAAGTCATTGATGATCCCCTTTGGCAATCGGCTAACCATCATGGCGTAAATAGGGATAGCACCAAGAACTGATTTTGTTAGAGTCGTTCTTCTAGCCAAGGATTGGTGATTGATCTTCCATCCTGTCAATCTTGTTTTCACCTTTTCCACTATATACCGAAAGGTCCTTTTGCTACTTCTACCTTGAACAAGAAGAACTCCAAGACAACAACCCATATTGCAGGACTCAGCAAATCCACAAACTGCAATAATCTAGTTCCTGACCATCCTACAAACATTCTTGGAAAAGAAAATGTTTGTTTTGTTCATATTTACTTTCTGTCCTGAAATAGAGCAAAATTCATCTAAGCAATCCACAATACACCTTATCTGATCCACAATAGCTTGTCCAAAAAGTAGTAAGTCATCTACAAACATCAGATGGGATATCTGAGGGCCCTCCCTACCTACTCTAATAGGTTTCCAACTACCTTTTGAAACTCTGGCCTCAATCATCTAGGATAATATTTCCATGCACAAAACAAAGAGGTATGGAGAGAGGGGATCACCTTGCCTGATACCTATGCTCGGTGTAAAACTCTCCGTTAAATGCCCGTTCCACAGGATATTCATAGAAACTGAGGAAATGCATCTCATGATCACTTTTGACAGCCTTGTTGACATACCAATGTCATCCAAGATCTTGCCAATGAAGGACCATTTCAATTTGTCATAAGCCTTTTCGAGATCCACTTTGATAGTTGTTGTCTTCGATGCAATTTTAGCCCCAAGTGGAACTCTTTAACAAGAAAATACAGAAACTCCAAAACATTACACAGATGTCAAAGGCAACCAAGGGTCGAAGGACCAAGCTTGATAGTTGTCATCTTCAAAGCAATATTAGGCCTAAGTAGAACTCTTCTACTACAAGTAATCACTATTACAGTCGTGAACTATTAAACTTTTGTTGTTCTCCATTACACAGATGTCAAAGGCAACCAAGGGTCGAAGGACCAAGCTTGATAGTTGTCATCTTCAAAGCAATATTAGGCTAAGTAGAACTCTTCTACTACAAGTAATCACTATTACAGTCGTGAACTATTAAACTTTTGTTGTTCTCCACATTCCTTTTGAAAAAACCCACAGGAAAGTAGAACAGGAAATGCACAGAAACACAGTTGTCATTAAGCATTTTAAGTTTTGACTACTTCACACAATAAAGTGCACACTTAACTCCACCAGAACCGGACATTGAAACTGCATAAACTGAAACCTAACTATTAACTTATTAGCACCCTCCTAAATCCACACGAACCGAAGAACTGGGGTAGACCCACAACATTAAGACATGTTAATCTGGTTTATTAGCATCAGTCGGTAGCTTCCACAATGCAGTCATGCTGTGGCAATCGGGCCCAAGTTGACGGCACTTGCCATCGCCTTCATGGCTTCGAACCGTGGCTCCTTGCCTGGAATTTAAGGCCAGCATAAAGCTTCATGTAGTCCTCAAACACAAATTTAGGATAAACTTGCTGCTGTTGATCTTCTTTCTCCAACAGTGCAGGTGCAGGTAAATGATCGCGTCACTGCCTGGATTGTAGAACGAGGCAATGGACATTCTGTTCCCGTCCGTCTGAGCAATCACACGGTGCATTACGCTCTTGTATTTTCCATTTGTGATTACCTAGATTAAGCACAATGTCAATTGAGGTGTTTAGTACTCCGGTCTTTTTGAATTTTACAAAATGGATTTATTTTTTAAAAAACAAAAAACTGTTTTCCAAAACAGATCATAATTTGGGTAGTAAGCTTTTGGGTTTTCGGATGTTTAGGCTCAAAAACCGAATTCATAATTCCAGAGGGTCAGGTCTTGAGTGGCTAGTGACTGTTGCTTTTGGTTTGTGGAATTCAGTGGATGTACCTCGAGTTGGTCGCCAATATTGATCACAATTGAGTATTTCATTGGCGGAACATCGATCCACTTGCCATCCTTGAGGAGCTGGAGGCCGCTGACTTTGTCATCCTGGAAGAGAAGAATGATGCCGCCAGCATCGGTGTGGGCCCGGAGACCCTTGATCAGCTCCGGGCGGGGACACGGAGGGTAGTTGCTGACCTTGGTGCCAAAGGTTGGACCCTTGGAGCCATAGAAGGCCTTCTTGAGGTATCCTTTCTCTAGCCCAAGATTCTCGCATAGCAAGTCCAGAAGCTCTTCTGCTAGCTTCTCTATTTTCCCTGCAAATTCCTTCATTGCCTTCCTGTTGCGTCTCACATGGCATGAACATAGATAAAGCTTGTAAGTTAAGTAAAATCTCGACTAGACGTGGGATTCTCACTCTAAACCAAATTATTTATATTTTAAAAAACTGAGAAAAGTTGTGACATTAATTAACCTGTAATCTTCTTCAAGATCAGGGATATCTGACATGTCAGAAACAGGAAGATGGCGCAAGAAGAAGGTGCTTTCCCAGTCCAAGTCATTGATTTCCGACTGAACGGCCTCTAGTCCCCTGCTTGCCACCATTTCTTTAAACCTCTGTTCCATGCACTTCTTGTAGTGTTCTTTAGTCATCCTCTCCACACTGTCCATGAGCTCGTGGGGTATGCCATGGTTCATCAACTTTGAAATTCACAAAAAGAAATAAGATAAATTAGTAAAAATAAAAATTTTAAAAAAGAAAAAGGTTGGAGCAATACTCTGTTTTCTATATTTAGTTTCGGTTCTCATCTTCTGTCTATTTTGAAACCAGAAAAACAATAAAAACCATCTGGTTGTTTTCTACGAAGGAGCATTCTGTCTTCAGAAAGTAATTTCAAAAACAGTTTGATCTGCTAGTATTCTTTGAAAAACAGAAAACAGTGGTTGAAACGAAATTTTTTTCCCAAGCTTTTCTGAAAACTATAAGAGAACATAATAACTTCCAATGTTTTCAGTGTCTTTTCTGTTTCTGAAAACAAGAAAACAGAAAACAAATCCAAACACGAGGGACTAGTGGTATTAGCAATACAACTAGATACAATACCTCAAAAAAGCCCCAGTTCTCACAGCATCTTTTATCCTCTCCATGGTTGCTCCTCTCTCCTCGCCATTGAGTTTCTCCATGTCAATGACAGGGAAAACTCCATCTCTCTCTCTCTCTCTCTCTCTCTCTCTCAAATCTTTGTGCTTCTGTTTGAAGAGAGTAAGGGGAGTAATGGGTACAATTTATAGACAACCGATAAGTATGAAAGCAGAGAGAAAAGCTGAGTGTCAGTGATTAATTCCATTAGAGAAAAGGCCTCTTCACCCAGATGCAAGTATAGAAAACAGGGTAATGCCCTCGCTCCCCTGGTGGACCCCCACCATGTTTTACAGAGCCTCGAGCCATTCTCCATTTACTTCTGGTTTTGCATTTTAAGTTTAAGAATTCTTTTATTAATACAAAATAAAAATCTTTAGAATTAATTACAATTTAAATAGTCAAATATTTAATTTAGAATTTGAAAGAAAGTGAAATCATTCATTTTAAACACATAATCTTTAGATTTATAAAATGCCAAACATTCCATAAATTCAAGAATTAAATTGAGCTCACAAATTTAGAACTTTGGAAATCTAGACAAATCCTAAATTTTTTAAAATTTGACACCAAGCACTTCTGAATCTCAATGATTTCTTAAAGGCAAGAGCTGAAAAATTATCAACGCCAAACAGCCCCTTAGCCATCTCCCTCTCACTGTTTTTTGGTGGGGGTGGGTCCTACTTGGCTGGTCTCTTCTTGGATCTTGACCAGCCTGGTTGGTCTCTCTTTTCTTCATGCTCGCGCTGTCCCTTTTTCCATCTTGGTTGGGGCCTCTGAGAAGACGCGTCTACGTGGAGAGGCTTTTTGGTATTAGACATTGCTTGTTTTACCTGTACTCTGAGGAGATATTTAGCCACTGATTTCTGGCTTTTAGTTGAGTTTTGTTTTTACCTGGTTGGCAGAAGGCCCGGGTGACTTGCTAACTTTTAGATCTTACAAATTTTACTTCAAAATACTGTGGGATCATTTGGTAGGTAGGCTGGATAGAATAAGCTGGGATATGGTAGATTTTGAAATAAAATATATTAATTATATAATGATCTGAATAATTATTTTGTTTAGTAAAGGTGGTAAAAATAGTGGCTAGTGATAGTATTAAAGGAAGAAGTATTATCCAAAAAAATTGGATAAGAGTCGGATAAAATTATTTTACTTCTCACTCAATATAGTTTATCCAGATTTGATCTTACTATTATCCAATCTCTCTCCTACTCAAATTTTATCCAATCTTACCTTATTCCGTCTACTAAATATAAATACGGATAGGATAAAGATGGATAAACAATCTTTATCTACTCTTGTCCCGCGTACCAAACAAGCTCTAAGAATACAAAACAGATAACTTTTCAACCTATTGTTAAAATTTTAGTTAAAAAAAGAGTGTTCGAACTTTTTAAACTTATTTATTTGACTTTTAAATTTACATAATTAAAAAAGTTAGAAGATACCCAGAAAGAAAATCTTAAACCCATAAACTTATGATTTTTTTGGCTTTCCAAACTTAAAAATTGAAGTTATAAGTTTTAAAAAGTTCGACTATTAGATATTCCTCGGTGCGATTTTCAATTTATACAAATTAGGCTGTAAATGGTCATATTTAAATCAAATCAAACAAATTTGACTCCGAGTCCAAGTCTAAATACGAATCCAATTCCGATTACTCATTTTTGCATTCGAATTCGATTTAAAATATAGTAAGATTTATGTCTATTAAACTATATCTAAATCTAAAATTTGATTTGATAAGAAAATAATATTTTTTATATTTAAATCTTTTAATTCTATTATATCAATTATATTGGTTTCTTAATTTTCTGATATTTTTAATTTAGTTATTAACAAATTTAAATTTATTAATATTATATATAATATTATTAATTTTAATTTATTAAAATTTAAATTAAATTCAAATTAAATTTGAATTAAAATTTAACTCCACGATGATCTTAATATATAGCTGGATGCTTAGAATTAAAATCTGTTTTGTGTTATAAAATAACCATTTGAAAGCTGAACTTTAGGGTGAAGAATGATCAGTGAGACCGGCACTAACCTAACATTTTTAGGTATCATCCCAAGGGCCCCATGTAAACATTATCTTTTGGAATGCAATTGCCCATAAAAAGCACTACTGGTTTTATCACAACAATTTTTGGATAAAAACCGGGGACTTAACCCAAAAAAAAAAAAAAAACGCATAAAATAAAAATTATAAAATTAAACTAATAAAACATTTTACAAAACAAATTCAAGTATTAAAATAAAAGAATATCTTACAATCCAATTATCCAAAGTCTTAAATTTTAGTGCGTAATTAATATGGCAGTTTCTTTCAAAAAGCAAAAATAAAAAAAAAGGGAGTGTTTGGTTCACTACATTTTTGGTTGATATTTTTGGAGTTTCAAGATAAGAGTTATTTTAATTATTTTTAAAAAAATTAAAAATTTTCATCATTTTAAAATTAAAAAAAATTCTATTCAAAATATACACACATAAAAAATATCCATAAAAATTAAAATTTAAAATTTATGAGAGAGACTCTATAGAAATTTATTGAAATGCTTTCAAATGAATTTCATAAGACATCAACAAAAAGTTTTAAGTCATTTCAAAGGTTTCGAAAAATTACTAAATCATATAATATCTAAAGCATGTAGCCGAACTCCCGAAAAACTTTTAACCAAGCACCATTATATGTATGTATGTGTACATCTAGTGTATTTATATCAACATACATAACATGGATAGAGATATGATAAAATTCTCTTTAATTATCATAAACTTAATTATTTTTCTATTTTTTTTAAATTATTTTTTTCATTTTTCTTAAAATAAAAAAAGAAAACATGTGAGTTTTACTATCACATAAAGAGTAAAACATTAATAGACTTTTTTCTGTTAAATTAAATACACCAAAATGCTTAATTACAAATAAACACTAATTTTATTGGAGAAAATTTATTTTTTTATAATGTGAAAAAATCTAAAATTGAATCAAATTATAAGATTGTTGAGTTTCCCAATCCTCATTGTACTTGCGGATGAAGTGGTGGAGGATGGGGAGGAGGAGGGGGCTTTCCACGTTGTAAAGGGCAGAAAAGTACATTGGTTTAGACATAATCAGTGGCCGCATTATCTTTTACGGTTGCTCTCCATATTATCTTCGTCTTGCTTATATTTATTTATTTATAAAAATAAAAAATCAACTTGGTACACATTGAGACGTTTACCATGGGAGATAAGAAAAGGCTAATAAAATAAATATGATAAAATTTATCATATTTTTATAGTAATCATATTTTTATCACATGTTCGATTACTTTAATAACAATTCAGATAATAAACTAATAATAAATTAATTTACCAATTTACCCCTGATGCCTTTCCTCTCTAGCCATTGCAACCGACACCCACAAATCTAGCCACCTTCCTTCCTAGTGACTTGCAAGGCATGCGTGAGCAAGCGTAGGAGCATGTGTCCTCTCGCACAGGCGCTAGAACCCATTTGTTGCCTGCAGATCAGGCGCTTGCATGAGCTCTAGCGCCTGCTCACGCAGGTGCGCACAATGGTGGGAGGTTGAGCATAGAGGAGAGGGCGACAGTGGATCGCATAGGAGAGGGTTCGCAAGGGCAAGATTATCAAAAAAAATTTACACATGAGAAATTTTGTTTCGCCTGCTATCCAGGGATAAAGTTTACACGCTCTTGCTGATAAAATGCTACTCGAATTGGTTTATCCTGTGCTGTTACACGCGTAGCGAACGCGTGATAAAAGGGGATAAGACATATAATTTTATCCTCGTTAGCTTATCCCTCAAGTGAACGAGCCCTTTGTCTTAACCTTAAGGTAGGAAAGTTCCACAAATTGAACTAAACTATTTAAACAAATGAAATCATAATTTAGTTTGGCTCAGTTCAGTTTAGAAATAATTTTTTTTTTTATATAACTTAGTTTGATATTTGATATTTAGACAAATTGTATAAATTAAATTAAATCGTATAGTTTATAAATATACAAAATTAAAAGTTTTATCTTTTATATAATATATTTTTATTATTTGATTATTATATATTTTTGTTATTTTTTATATTTATATTTTTTCTAATAATTAATTATTTTTCTTTTATATAGTGTAATTTTTATTAGTATAAATGAAATTTTATAAAAACAGTATAAATATATTTATTATATAATGTACAACTATTATATTAATTAAAAAATAAAAAATTTGTTAAGTTAAACAGGTTGGAAAAAAAATGGATACCCAATTTTTAGGAAAACTTTTTCAAAATTTTTATAAAAGTAGTAAATTTAATTTCCTTTATTTTCCAAATCATAAACTGTGGTTTAAAACTGAACAAAACCATAAACCGTGATTTGGTTTGGCTTATAAAAATTATAAATTATAAACTATAATTTAATTTGAATTTAAATATCAAACCGAATCAAACCAAACTATGAACACCTCTACCTAGAGGATGTAATACTTGTTAAATTTATTTAAAAAGCATGGGAATTGGAGGGTCAAAATTGAGATATGATAGACTTCCACAATTCCGATCTCTAATTTAAATTTTTAAGTTCATCCCAAAATCGTGATCAAGACTATCATGAGTTTTACTCCTTATCTCCTTTCTCTCTCTCTCTCTCTCTCTCTCAATTTTAATTTTCTAACTAATTTTGACTTCTAATATCTACACACACACACACACATATATATATATATATATAAAGAGAGAGAGTAGCAAAATTAGCTGCAAAAGGAAGATCAACATGCGAAGGAAAGGGCATTCAACTGTTAAGTGCAGCATCATATACGCAAATTACACTGTGATTGATTGATAACTTTGTTTCTCTGCTGCACAAGCACACTTGGAGATATTGACATAAAGGCTGCGGGAAATGAGGGGGGAATGGGATAAGATTATAAAGTTTGCGGGCAATCAAGTGATATTAAGGCACTTATGAAGCACCCACTCCCAGCTGCGTTTTTTGTTTTTTTTTTGTTTTGGAGAGGGGGGGGGGGGTGTTTGGAATTCCTCTGGACAACAAAAGTGCTTATGTGAAGTCCATCAGCAATTGAGAAAAATTTAGAGGTGTTTGGTTGAGTTCTTAGCTTTTTTATCACAAAAAAGAAAATGCCACATATTATTGTGACTTCTATTCTTTCAAAAGAAATAGTTTTTTTGGTTAATTATGCTAAAAAATTATATGCTTATAGAATAGATAAAAAGAATTTATATTTTTAATTGTTTCTTTTTTCTTACGGCAGATGCAATTTTATTGTTGAACTAAAAATAAAAAAGTCAGTCAAAAAATTCTCACGTATTAGTAAAATCAATTTTTATAAAAAAAAAAAGTTTTTTTTTAGCTTTTTTCTTAAATTTTTAATTTTATCACATTAATCAGATAGTTTTAAAAAATTGAAGACTAAAAACCAAAAAAAATAAATTAGTTTTTTTAAATAAATCAAACAGCTCCTCGAATAATGATAAATTTCACTATTTATAAGTGTCATATTAATCTCTTTCAAGTTATAAATGTAATATTTTTATCTCTTAATTTTGATATAAGTTGTAAATTTAGTTTCTCAAACCACTTTCTGTCTAATTTTTAATAATTTTTTATTCACTTCAACCTCACAAAAAGATTAAAAAAGGTAAATTTATCGTTAATAAAAAAATTGGTAGAAGATGAAAGAAAAAAAAAACACGCCAAACTTATAATTTTTTAATGCCATGATTAACTTCCATAAGCCACCTTCCCATTCCTTGTCAATTTTTCTTCTACCACTGCTAGCACCTCACAATAGGTCAACTTAAAGTATCTTAGCAAGAGATCACCCTAGAGCCTGTGTTAATATTTGTGTCCACGTAGAAGATGAAAATCTTATTTCGACTGTTTAATTTTAAAATTTTTGTGATTTTGTTCAAACACAATATTTCAACTTCAACGTTTTTTTAATAATAAAATTATAATCGTTCAATATTAAACTTAAAAGTTTATATTAAAAAAATAGACTGAGTGTCTATATTAAAATTTATATTAAATTTGAGAAACACAAATATTATATTTTTAATTTTAAAAATTAATGTAATATTTAATTTAAATTTAGAGAATTAACATGTGATTCACACTCTTAAGTAATTGTTTTAGCAACTTTTGTCAAAGATTATAAAGAATTAACTTACAAGGCATTTATATTTTCCTTTTTTAATTTAGAAGTTTTAACACTAAAAATTTCAGAAGCAGGAAAATTTTAGAAAGAGCTACAGAAAAAGTCGAGAGAAACTTGCAACTTTTTCCAGGTTTTAATACGTGTTGGCATCACGTGCAACAGAGTGATTCCCCTGTGAAAAAACAACGGCATTTGATTCCCCAGGTAAAAATCTATGGGCTCAGGGGTTGGAAAGAGTTGAAAATTACAAAGCTAGACAAATGCTCGTGCAAAACTTTTTTGGCGACTTTTTGTGATCACAAGCACTTTTCTTTAATCCTCTCGTTGCCTTTCATTATGAAAAAGCACGAATAATTGGAATTATTTTATACATTAAAAATAATTTAAATAATTTATTAAAATGAAAATAATAAGGGAAAGTTTGGCAGAAGAGTAAAAGTTTGATTTCAAATCAGAACATTCAAAGCAAGTAGGTGAATTAGTGGGTCAACATCAAGTTGAACTACTATCAATAGGCCCAGGGCTAGGCCTTAGGGCTTTTAGTTCTGTCCTGTTACAATCTGTTGTCTAGCTGTCCATTCTACGACCTCACTAAACTTGGCTCCTCTGAAAAGTTGCTCGTGCCATAAAACGGGCAAGCACGTGACCTCCCACGCCTCTGGTTTTTCATTATTCAATGTGAAACCTTGGCTTAACCGTGGTTTTAAAAGTTATTATATTAATATAAATATTTATATAATATTAATTTAATAAATATTATAAAATTATTTGTAAAAATTTTTATAAAATAAAAGTGAATATTTTAATATGAATAAGTAATAGTTAATTTTAATTAAAACTAAAAAATATTTATAAAATGTGTAAAAAAAATTATTAAAACTAGTAAAATACTATTTAAAAAATAATTTTTTAAACTGATTAGAAAAATTTTTTAGATTAAAATGATAATTTTACTTTATATATTTTTTATTTGATTGTTTTAAAATTTTTTATTATTTTTTTTTTCTATTATTACAACATGAGACAATGCCACCACTATTGCACGGTGTAACTACTGCACATAATGGCCATACGGGGGGCCATTGCTGCAGTGACCATGCAGTGGCCATTTGGGCGACAACAATTATCATAATTAATGATGGGTGAGAAAAGTAGTTTAAGAATTAAATAAAATATTTAAAAATAAAATTATTTAAAATTATTTTAAATAATTTTTATTTAGTTATAATTATACTATTAACGTTAAAAGTATCAAGACTTTAATTTTAAAAAATAACCTTTATTTCTAATTTTTTTAATTTTAAAATATAGGAATAAAAGTTAAAAGCTAGTTTACAAATACTTTGTAAGTTAAAACTATTTCGGACATTGCAAAAACCCTTTTCACACGCACACGTAAACACCTCCTATGATCTTTGATCAAACGATGAGAATTTAATATTTATAAATTATTTAATTATGATAATTTTTTTAATTTTTATCTATTATTGATCTTGTAATTTTTTTAATAAATTAAATTATATTACAGCACTTTTTATTTAGTATTTTACTTGATTCTAATAGCTTGGATTTGCCAGTGTTTGGGAAGGATCCTATAAACTCTGACAGAGATACCAAAAATGGGTGACCACGCATGTGGGTTCTTGGATCTAGTTGTTGATTCCATTAACTTTCTCTCATCAATCTTTAAAGTGGTTTCCAATTCAAATAATGGAAGATCTAGGTCCTTCTTCCCCATGGATGTTTGTGACTAAACTTGATAAGCTTGTAGGGATATTGGAAATCTTTAACCATGCTAAGAACCTTCAATTTGATTCCTCCAAAATTAATTTCAAAAAAATAATTCGTGAAAAGGGAAATAAATGAAAGATGAAAATTACAAATAAATAAAAAAGTAATTATATAAGATAATTTTCCTCTTTTTTCAAATTTGTTAGCTTTTTTTAAAAAAATTAATCAATTTTTTTTTAAAAATTTTTAGAAACAAAAATACCATTCACATACCTCTTCTTAGAAAAGTGACACTGTTCGAGGAGGAATAAACAAAAAGGCTAATTTCTATTTGAGATTAGGAAAACAGTGGCAGTGGAAAGCAGTGCACATGCCCTGTTTGGCTAGTCACGAGCTGGCAGGCACCTGACACTATTGATAAACTATCTCTTTTTATATATGTAATTATATTGAACATAGTGCAAATATTTTTTAATTCAAATTTCAAATTTCAAAGTAAATAAATAATTAGCATACGTGTGGCTTGTGGATAACTTAAAAAATTACAGAAATAATGGAAAAAATAATTGGGCATTCATTCAGCCGAATAGATCCATGCCAGGGGCTTGATTGGTTATAATGAAAACTTACAAGGAAAAAAAAAAGAAAGGAATTAAAGATGATCACCCAAATGGTATATTTTAGCACACAAAAATTTCCCATTTTTTGGGAAATTTTTTTGCATGTTTTTTTTTATGCTTTTCCTATTTCATCAGATTATATTTTACCTTTCTTTTTTTACTTTTTAAATTTACAGATTTTCTCAATGAAAAAAAAAAGAGTAAAGAGAGAGTCAATCAAATTTGCCGAGAGTATCGGCGGCAGAAAGGGCAATCTTTTGATTACTTTTCCAACAAGGGTTAGTTTATGACCTTACCTAAAATATCCACCAGTCAATACCAACCGCCCCCGCTTTTTACCTGAAGGGGAAAGAACATAAATAGAAAGAGGGATCCCAAAAAATCAACAATCGCCATTGAATCAATGAGATTGGTATTTTAAATTTAAAAATTAAATATAAAAACACAAAAATTCGTGATGTTAAACGCATTTGCATTCTTCAATTTACGGGACAAATTGGCCCCTCCTAATTTTATTTTTTCAAATTGACCCTCTTGGTGGTGCCATTTATTTTCTAGATACAGTGGTGAAAGGTGGGTACGTGGTCAATGTTGATGAAGAGATGGAAGGAATGAGTCATCAAAGAGCACAGATTTCAGAAAGTCTTTTTGATTTTGTCGGAGTTGATTCACAGACGATATATGATTGGCATTATGGTAAATGAGATTACTTAAAATAAAGTATAATAAAATAAAAAAAACTCAATTTTATATGTGCTAAGATTTTCATAATTTACTTATTAAATTACTTAAAATAATTTTTAGTAATTAAATTTTATAAAATTTAATTTTTTATACTATTATAAAAAAGGCTTAAAATAAAAAAATAAATTAAGACTGAGCACCCACTAATCTAGAGATAATACAACTTGATGTGGGTGATGATGATAATAATGAAACCTTTGACTTCTCTTCCCTTTCAAGTAACTAACTTCATCATTCCTGGTGCTTCATCACAGGATTGGGACTACAGAAAGAAATGTGCCTTTAATTTTAACAACATAAATTTTGAACTTCCAATCAAATAATAACATTAATTTTTTGTCTTTCTAATTGATGGAAAAAATAGAATAGAAGAAATATTTAAATTATAATAATTAAAGTTTTTAAAAACAAAAATATGTAAAGTGTAAATGTAATTCATCATTAAAAAGGCATACCTTTAAGTTTGCCATCCTGAATCGTGTACCTCCACCATTGGGACACATTGTCCTATATATCCATGATGTCTTTTGGCTACTTTCTCTTTCTGTCCCATTTCTTTTGCCGAGTCGTGTCGGGGGCCCCAACCGTAATCCAAGAAAGGGTTAGGAAGGGGGCATTGGCAGTTGTTCCCTGAAGAACAGAATGGCAACAAAATTGACTCTTTGAAGCTTTTAAGGGGTGGGGGTGTTCTAGACTATTCAGTGCAAAATTCTGTTCTACAATACAAATGGGCTTTTTGGTTATTAGATCTAGCCCGATTAAATTAAGTTCGGGTTTGCCCAAATAACTTAAACCGGGTAATCCAATAACCTTGTAAAGTAGACAAGTACATAAAGAGAAGAACACCCAAAAAATGGTCAGCATGATTGAGGGTAGACACACAGGAAACCTCAATTGTGCTCCCTAATCTCTAGAATTATATCTCTTGTTCAGTAAAATTGGCAAATAAAAGTCTCTCATATTTACAGAAAAGCTAATGGTTGTGTGAATCATTTGGCTAAACAGAGCTCATTCCAGAAATTTGGGAATGAAGAACTAGACCTCCCCTCCCCCCTTCTCCAAGTCAAATTAGAAAAACTTGTAGTCATGACATTATAAGAATTTGTACTTCTTGGGAGCATATAACCTAGTTTCTTTTATTTTCTCTTGAGCTCTGCCCCTAATGTTACCCAAAATAAAATAAAAAAGAAAAGAATTTGACTCCAAATAAAGCTCAGAAAGTATTTGATCAGCACATGCTAAAGAGCTTGAGACAACGTAATAGAAAGTCATCTTTCAGAGAGCCACAAAGCAGAGTGGATTTTTAATTACCTTTTTACTAAAAAAAAAAAATCAGCGCTAATAGCACAGTTAAAGGTGACCTAATTTTAATTAACCTTGGGAAAAATTACATTATTAATTTCAATTAAGATAAAATTGGAGTTTGTTTCTCGATTGCACAGGTTTTGCAATGTTTTGACATGAAATTAACAAAAATGATGTTAAAAAATATAAAACTTATCCAACACCTGGCCCAATAGTTCTTGGCCCAAAATCCTGCCTCCGGTAACAGCCCATGGGCTTAAAGCTCATTTGAAAATTTAAAGGTCAATTTCAATTCAATTTATAAAGATGTTGATAAATTAAATTTTAATATAAACTAATTTAAATTTTAAAATTTGAATTTAATTAAAATATTTAATAAATTCTATTTAATCATAAATATTCATTATTTAAAATAAATTATATAACTGATTTATTAAAAAATTGAATATAAATTTTAATAATATTTTAAAATTAAATTAGAAATCTTAATATTAATAAATTTAAATCTATAGAGATTAATTAAAAAATTTAAAAATACTATAATTATTAAAAAGAAGTTGAAAAATTTAAGAGTAAATTTTTTTTATTAAATCAATTTTTTATCAAATTTTAGATTCCTTTAAATATATTTTAATAAATACATATTTTATAAATTTTAAATTAGATTAATATATGAAAATAGATGATTAGATTCAAATTTAAACTTATTTAAAAAAATTTTTTAAAAGCCCAAAAATGACGTGAAGCCTTGGACAATAATTCTTTTTTAAATAAAAGTAGAAGATAAGCTATTACAAATAACAGAAAAAAAAGAGAAAAATATATAAATTTTAATGGTGTTAAATATAAACGCGGCACAACAAATTAATCAAAAATGAGGAATTTTTGACTAACTTGTATATTATCATGATACCATTATATTAATATTTGAGGATGAAAAATAGGAGATATTTTGTATTTTCTTTGAAAAGCAATACACAGGAGACCCTACCCGTCCGACGAAAGCGAAACACCGCCGCAACACATCAATGAGTTCTCTGATAATCAGAAAATGTCAAGAATCTCGAGGATCCGACGGTTGCAGAGGGGACACGTGCCTCGATTCAACCACAGCTCCCGCGAGCACACCCGGCAAAATGTGTGCCCGCACGGTATGAACGCTGCGCCCTTTTCCTTTCCATACACACGCAGCACGTGGAATCGGCCCCCAAGTCATCTGCACCGTCTGTTTCCTCCAGTAGCATCATCAACGACACTCGCACAGGCGTTCCCCTCACCGCCGGCGGGCTTCCGCTACCAACGGTATCTTGGGCAGCCCGGAAGTGGCGCTCCGCGGCAAGCGCTGCAGCGAGGTTCATCCCGGCGACGCCGCCGGAGCTGCGCCGTAGCAGCCATGTTCGGCGGTCCTGGCCGTTGCCGGCGGAGTCTGAGCCACGTCCTCGGCTGTATGCCTTGATCTTGGTTTGCGAGTTCTTCGTGATCGTCGTCACCACGGACGCTCATCGACGATGCACTGTAGCGCCACGTGGCCCCACAGCAGCACCTGCCTTTCAATCCCAGCCGTTCCTTGATACTCCTCCTCCTTTCCACTCGAGCTCCACCACCGTCCATGCTCTCTTGTCCCAAGAAAATCAATGGTATCTCTCTCTCCACCCTGCAAAGCCCAAAGTCAATATTCCACCGATCTGTATTCCGACCATCTTAATACAAGTTCGCGTTTGTATTTATTTTTGAAAAGTGTTTTCTATTTTTTCAAAACGAAATCTCGCCTGGCATATTGTTTTGAAAGTTTTTCAGGGCAATTTTCGTAACTATGCTTTTTCTAGGGAAAAAAAAGCAATTTTTACAGAAAAATGATATCAATTAGGTTAATTTGTGTTTGCGTTATATTTCTAATACTTGTTTTCCTTTTTTGGTTTTCTCTACTGAAGATCTTGAAACTTCTATTATTTTGATATCGTTTTTACTTTTAAAGGAATGTAGTTTTAAAAAGTTTCTAAAACTATTTTCTTAATTTCAAAAATAAATTGTTCTTTTTCAAAAAAAAAAAAAGAAAGATTCTTCTCAGAACAGTTTATCCGAATAACTTGTTAAACAGGTCTTTTATTTTTTGAAGAATGAAAACAGTTTCCAAAAACAGATCGAAACAAGTTTTTAAATATACCGAACGGAAACTCAAAGGAGAAAGAACAGGAATTAATACGCAATGCATGTAAATGCGTACGCATGCTTACAGGTCCGGATTGATGAAAGGCTAATCCATGGAAATCCCAGAATCTCTTGACAGAGAGAAACCTCACTCCACCACCGCCTCCGACGCCGCAGCCTCTGCGGCCGGAGATTTAATTCAGAAATCGGCGAAGAAACAGGACAAGAGAGAGCGGAGCGGATTTTGCAAGCTTGGTAAGTCGTTAAAGGTCCGGTTTTGTGGCCGTGCCTTCGTTGAGAGCACCGTCATCAATGCAGAGTTCGACCGCAAACAAGGACAAAACAGAAGAAGAGGGAAAGAAAATGGGGTCTCAAAGGAATATTTTCTTGTGAGTACAGCTTTCCATCCTTGTAGATAGAAAAAAGACAAAGCTTGATGATGATGAGCATTGTTGCTTTTCTTGGCATTAAATTATAAAATAATTGAATTTTATAACGTCATGGAGATGAATTTTCAGAGTTTTGTAACGGTGGTCGCCGGCCATAACTCAGTCAAAAGCTATTGGAGATGGTGATGGCATCGCGGCTCTGCCATGTGGTACTTGCCAGCAGCTAAGCTCCGTTCACTGGCCAAAAAGAAATCGATATCAGTAAAATATTAATTATTTTTTAATTTATTTTTCGGGAACAGTTATTAAACATATTTTGTTCATCAAGTATAACGCTGCACAAAAGAATGAAAAAAAATATTTTTATTTAATTACAGACAAATAGAAAATTTCCATACTATTCATATTGAAATTATTTTTATTTTAGTTATATAAATACGGTTGAATCCATTACAGCGGATTTTCACGATAAAGAAATACTTTTTACTGTTAAAAGAAGTTAAATAATCAAACCAAACTCTTACCCATTTAATTTAATATATTTGTAAAACCCTTTATCTAAAAAGTAATTCGGAGGTCAGTCAGCAAATGAAACTAAACAATTAACACAAGAGCTTAGCAAATGTTGGGAATCTCGGGTCAAGTCCTATAATTGCATTACTGGATCCGATAACTTACAAATTTATATGGATTTGTTACTTGGGGCCCGACCCAATCATCACTCCACAGACGCAAATAATAGTATTGGTACAAATTGCAACGGTAGTCCTTTCAAAAAAAATATTACAATAATAGCCTTTATGTTCCCACAATCCCATTGGGTACAAAATTTATGAAGGTGTTAAAAAAGGCCACCCCGGAGAAGACTTATGGCACAAGACCAGGATTATGCATGTGCAATCAGTTTCAAGCATATGTTTTTTTTTTTTTTATAATCTGTGTAGATTAAAAATTTTATATTCTCATACTTTTCGTTAAGCATAAGAAAGATTTAAATAGTCTTGAATTTATAAATTCTAGACCTAATATTTTAAGTGTTTTTATTTTTACAACTGAAACAAAAAAAATTAATTATTTCATAATTTTATTAATGTTAATATTTTCAATTTTAAAATTTTCCGATTCCAACAAATTTATGAAATGACTTTGTAATTCGAAACCAATCACCATCTTATTCTTTAATCATCGTTGTTATTAATCCTCTACAAAGTCAACGACAGACGAGGTGCGGAGATTATATATATATATATATATATATATATATATTTTTTTTTTTGTCGCAAAAAGTAGCCAATAGTTCTAAAGCAATCACCACATCCAAATCCATGATCGACCTACCGAAATTTCACACGAGCGAGACGAATATTCTAGATTTTTCAATGCACGCCTGCACATGTTAAGTAAAGTTATTAAAAGCATGTCACAAAATATAACAACGTTCATTTTTACACTTCCACGTGTATAAAACTTCTTTGATTATATTTAAATTTTTTGAATAAAATTTTATAAAAAATATTTTAAAATAATAAAAGTTATAAAATTATATTTTCACTAATTATTTTCATATTTTTAATTTTAAATTTATATTTTATCATCTTATTAATTACTTTGGTCAATGTATTATTCTAATTCTATTTTATAGAAATAAAATAATTAATTTAATTTAATTTTTATTATTTTTAATGGTGTTGTAGTTATATCAACATTATATTTAAATATTTATAATTTGACTATTTTAATTTAAATTATTATTTATTATTTATATTACATCAATCATATTTATATTTTATAAAATTTTATACATATATTATATATATTAAATAATTTTACACTTCACTTTCAATTTTTTTATTTTTACAAATATTTTTGAAGAAAAATTCTCTTTTCAACAACCCTGATTGCATGCACACAAGCCTCCGATCAGGTCCCACGTGGCCATTTGTCCATCTATCTATTTCGCTAAGTTTCACGCTTCATCCTCAGCTGCTAGACCCCTTATCCACGTGTCCAGAGTTTGACCTCCAACGGCTGAGTTGAAATCCCCAATCTGCCCTGCCATCTGTGGATGCACCGCAAAATATATGACGAGCAAAATCGTCTTTTGATATTACATCAATCGTTCCTTGCCCGATCCGTCTTTCTCACTTCGTCTTCAAAGCCTGTACATGTGCAGAGACTCATTTCTTCCCTTGGTTTCGCCATCTCTGTTGAGCGTTCATCTTACGAATCTTGTATTCTCTTTTTACAAAGCTTCAGTCGAATCAATCCAGTGATAAAACAATGGCCGGAGCGTCTTCTTTGAATCACTTCTTTTGTAAGACTCTCTCAGTGACCTCCCAACTGTCTCAAATCAGCTCAAAGCCCGCGCTTTTCCCGGCAAACCTTATCGCTTTTCCAGCGGAGAGGCCGAAGTTCTCTTTCGGAACGAGAACCCTTTTTAGGGTGCGAGCGGTGAGCGAAGACGAGTGGGGGCCGGAGAGGGACGAAGCCGGCGTGGCAGTGGCAGAGGAGGAGCCGCCGAGGGAGCCGAGGAGATTGATCTGCTGAAGAAAAAGCTGGTGGGCTCGTTCTATGGAACCGATCGAGGGCTGAGGGCGACGAGCGAGACGAGGGCCGAGATCGTGGAGCTCATCACGCAGCTGGAGGCGAAGAACCCGACCCCGGCACCCACGGAGGCGTTATCCATGCTCAACGGCAAATGGATTCTTGCGTATGTTCTAAGAGGAAGCTTACAATTTGATTTTGCTGTGATTATTTGGACGAATTTACGAGTGACTTTTTCAATCAGATGATTATGCTATTCCTAATGAGGCGATTTTTTGATTAGATGAAGGATTGATTGGAATTTTATTTTTATGACATTGGAGTGTATTTAGTCTTTTTTGTAGTTGAATTAAGCTCAATGACCTTCGATAAAATGAGGTTGAATTTAGAACCGTCGGGAGCATTTCCTCCTCTTCCCCTCCCCCCAGACCCACACCGGCGAAAAAAGGGGAGAGAGAAAAAAAAAAAAAAAAAAAAACAGAGAGCATGTGGTGAAAGATGACCTGTAGATTGTAGTCTCTAGGGATGTTGAGCACTAGGATTTTAATTTGGATAACTCCTTCCCATTTTTGTTCTTGTTTAGGGTGTTAACAAGTGAGTTTTCTTGGTAGTTGGTGCTGTATATTAATGGAAGTTCCAGGTAGTGTTGTTGTTGCTTTCCATTCCTTCGTATTTGGCACCCATTCTTGTTTGCTTTCTCATGTATAAGATGCAGTTGCACGTGCCTGATGTGCTAATAGTGTTAGCTTGAAGTGTGTGACCAAACTGTCCATATAGCTACTCTCTAGTTACATGGGACATCAATTTCTTATGAATCATGTCAGTGACCTAATTACTAAACCTAACTTATTCATTACATGGCACTTTTAGACTGCGAGCTATTGTATCACTGTGACATATATTATAGCTCTTGACTTCAAGATGTTGTTTCGCGTTGAGTTGTTCTCGTGTGATACATTTCAAGTTGTTTCTGGAATCCATTTTGTGTAATCATTTCAATACATGCTTCGTAATGATAGGGGAAGAAAAGAAAAAAGACAAGGAACTGAAACTATTGCATGGCATGTTCAAGAAAACCAGAAACAGCCGGTAACAGTGGTTGCTGAAAGCCTAAAATGGTTCTTTAGACCATGACTGAATGCATGATCATTTTCTTTATCTATTCCTCTAAACCATATTTTGTTTTACATTATGTTTATTGAATCAGCTTGTTTACAGTATAATTCTAGTACCTAAATATCTGCTTTTCCAACTCTATACACACATAATGGGAACTGTTCCCAGTTACAAGACAAGGTCCCCATACATTTTGAGTAATAATTCTTTATGGGAAGGAAATGTGCTGGAAATTGTTAAAAATGGTGCTTTACAATGGAAATGAGTGGTAATTAGAAATTAATATTGATAATGACTAGAATCTTGCGTATTGAAGTCCTGAGTCCTGAAGAGACCACTGTTATTATGAAAATCTGAAGCTTTCCATTCTTCCGCCTAACTACACTTGTATTTCTGTATGAGATACAGCGAAAGGGCATCCATTAGATTCATTCTTTGCTTCAATTTAAATTATGGGTGTCATTTTGTGGTATCCTATTCCATTGGGATTTGAGTATGTGATAATATGGTGTATAAGACTTTTGAAGTTCAATATTAAACACCTTTAGCTTAAGCGTTTTGGACTAAAAACATTTTGGATTAGTAATTTAGTCTTTGCAAGTTGTGAGGGTCAATGATTCTCTGGTTGTTATGCATTCATTAAATATGATTCCGTTGATTCTCTATTTTTCTTATAAGTGATAATTTACTTGAAAATCTTTTGTTAGACATGGTAATTTTGATTCATTTGAGCTTTGATATTGAAATTTTATATGAGAATTTGCAGGTACACATCATTTGTGGGCTTATTCCCTCTTTTGTCGAGAACACTACCACTGGTTAAGGTGGAAGAGATATCACAGACAATTGATTCACAGAACTTTACAGTCCAGAACTCTGTCCTGTTTTCTGGACCACTGGCTACCACTTCTTTTAGCACCAACGCAAAATTTGAAGTCCGAAGTCCAAAGCGGGTTCAGGTTAATTTTCTAAACTTCCTTTTTTGTCATATTTTATTAATCATGTTTTCTGGCCGCTGCGTTTGGAGATCTAAAAATGAGTTCCTTGTTTGTTTTTTGTTTTGGAAGCATAGTTTCATTTCCTAGATTTCTTTTTCCCCAAAAGCATATTATCAGGAATAGATTTCCTTGTGCTTATACACGTGACTCTGATTATTTAAGATGGGGTTGTTACCTATTATGCATAGGATTTGAAAATATGCCAATTCTATAGACCTATCATGACTCAAATTATGAATTCAGAACATCAAGCTGGAATTGAATAGCTACATCATTTTTAAATCTCAAATTGGGGACAATGTTTTGTTTGACTTTAAGATCAGGGAATATTAGAGAACTTCTTTTGGATGGGAAGAACGATAGTGTGATTTTTCTAAACAAATGTAAGCAGACAGTGTACGTCTTCATTTAAATTTTTGCTACTAGTGCCAACTTTTTCAAAGTTGTAAATGATGTGCTGCATATCCATATATATTTGTCTTTATAGTTTACAAAAGTTTAGACACAGCATAAAGGTTACCAGAGATTCCCAAGCGTTCATCTCTTTCTGTCTCTGTCTCTCTGTTTTTCTTTGGACTTCTGTGTTATGTGATGGTTTATATGAAGAATGGTTTAAAAACTTTTGTGCTCCTAAGTCACTAATTTCTATTTTGGCCTAATTCAGATCAAGTTCGAAGAAGGCATCATGGCACCCCCCAGTTGACAGATTCCATTGTGTTGCCAGAAAATGTGGAGCTTCTAGGACAGAGGATTGATCTTACTCCCTTCAAAGGCATACTCACCTCGGTTCAAGACACAGCTTCATCTGTAGTAAAGACCATCTCCAACCGCCCGCCATTGAAATTCAACATCCCGAGCAACACCAATGCAGAATCGTGGTTACTCACCACATACCTTGACGAAGAGCTTCGGATTTCAAGAGGAGACGCAGGGAGTATATTTGTACTCATCAAAGAGGGAGCTCACTCTTGTTACCTTGAACAACTTCCAAAAGAGGAGCTCTGGATTGACATGTCGAAGTATTGTTTGTAAATTTACATGGAGAATGAGGTCGAGATCTTTGTTTTGTATGTATATTTGGTTGTGGTTCAGTATTAGTAATGGAAGTTCACTTACAGTGCTTATTAGTTTTTATGTTGTAGAAAGAGATATTGGATACACTAATAATCAAAATGAGTTTGTTTAGATACTAATGATTGTTGATTGGTGGAGCTAAAAATTACATAAATACATAGGAATGCGATAGATGCTCCCACCAAATTATGAGTGTAAATTATAGCGGTAGTGCTATTACTTTGCTCTTGTTATTTATTTCACTATCCTTCCAAATATAGCAATTTAAGGGGAGTTCATAACTACTTTTCAGAAGTAATTTTAACGTTTTTTAGTAATTAAGAAGTGATTTTAAGTGTTTATAATATAATTTTTAACTTCTATTTTTCTTAAATTAAGCACCAAAAGTGGAGAAGGATGCAGTTAGGAGAGGAGGTGCTTTTAGTTTTTGATAACATCTATGTAATTACTTAAAAGTTATTTTAGAATTATTTTAACATTTTTAACTTAATTTGAATATTATCCTCACTTCTCACCATTTGTTGCCACCCTCTACCCATATCTGGCGTGGTGGAGGTCCACTGAATGCTATGCCCAATGGCAATATAATAAAATTGACCTCAATGGAATTACATGAAGTGTAGGATAAAATTGATCAAATTGAAAAGATAAAGACCAAAAACAAACTGAATGAGATGTGCAGGACTACTGCTATAAACCGAGAAACAGTTGCAACCGTTTGATTGTAAGAAATGGACAAGAAGCTCTCTAGGTTTTATAGGAGGAAAAAAAAAAAAAAACAAACTAATGCTCTGTGAGAAGTGGCTTTTGGAAAAAGCTTCTACGGGTTGTTCTTAACTCAAATTATCTCAAATTTTCATAAACACACACATATAAATGCATATATTATTACAGAGAAATAACGATACTTTAAATATATAAATGGCCTCTTTTAAAAAATATGTAACTTGACACCGGATTATATTAAAAAATAGGTAAAAATTGAAAGGTTTTGCTTTGTTTAGGCAATAATGATGGAAAATTAGAGAGAAATGGTCAATGTACAGATTTATTGATGAACACTACTGCTATTGTTAGCTAGTTAACGTCTAAGATCAAAATTTGAAAAATAATTAATATATCGTGAGTCAACGCCCAAGTTAATTCTGAAAATTGGTAAATCACTTGACAACCTTCTAAAAGAAAAAAATATTGAATTAACCCTCCTTGTGAAAAATCATATAGGTAGTCAAGTTAATTAGTTAACCAAGCAACTGGTACTTTTGGTTTGTGTTTGATAAAGTTTTCGTTTCTCTGTTTACGGAAATTTGTGAATTAAAAAAGAACATAACAGTGACAAATAAATATTATTAAATTACAACTTAAATTTAGTATTCAACTTTTGATTAGATGAATAGATGTGTACTTGCTGGATAGTACATTTAGCAATCGTTAGACATATCAAAAATTATGAATTTTTCATATATCTAATAGCTGCTTCTCACACATCTAACGGTTCTTAAGTGTGTCCTTTCTAATTTTTGTTTTTTCCTTTTGAATATATTTTTCCTGGAACTTTCGTAGAGATGGCCCTCGTATTGCCGAAAATCACCCAGATTTAGTCAATGCAAAAGATGGTGATGATATGACTCCTCTTCAACTTTTAGCCTGTAATCCACATATCGGCTTTTCAAAGCGGATGCAAACAAGGATTCGTGGAGCGACATTTATGCTCATGTATGGTCCCTCCCATCTGCCTTCATCTTTCACCCTCTCCACATCAATCGAACATTAGCAGACAAGAGAAAATATAGTTATAATTTTTTTTTGTGGTTTTTTTTGATTGTTTTAAAAAAATTGGGAGAAAACTTAAAGGAAATATATTGCCATTCCTCCTTGCTTGAGATTGAGGACGACAGTAAAGAGAAGAAAAGGGAAAGGAAATCTCTTTATCATGTTTTATAGGAAGTATAGAAATGTTTATTAAAATAAAAAATGGGTAAAATATTGATTTTTTTGTGCTCTCCAAGTCTCTCTTCTTCTGCCAATCGCAAGAATCTCTATCTTTACAGGCGTCTCAATTGCCCAGGATACTCTTGACAAGGTAAAAGGTATAAAATTCGTAATGAAATTCTTAATTCCCAAGTACCATAGAGGAAAAAAATAACTTGAATCTTGCTTAAGCACTTAAATTCAGACACATTTGTTTAATTGTTTATTTGCTTTAATAATTGCATAGATGCACAACCAATAATGACCTCTACTGTTTGAAAAGTTACAACATGTTGTGGAATACCTCGATGGGAAGAAATTCGGGATAAGAAAAAGCTGCATGAATCGGCTCTTAAACTTGCCAAGTTCTTAGTAAAGCAAGATATACCTCATAAGAAGGTTACAGAAGTTGCAATAAACGTGGAAAGCCCAAGATCCTTCACTATGTTGCCTCTTCTTCCCTCCATCAAGAGGCTTGTGGGGGAGAAAATACATCAACAAATAAAATTAGCGCTAAAAAGATTGATTCTTCCCTACATCAAGAGGCATGCGAGGGAGAAAAGACGTCAATAAATCATATTAGAGACAGAAAGATTGCTCCAACCCCACTCATTCTATCCACTGAGTGGGGAATTAAAGAGATCGTTGAAGAAATACTTAAAATATATCCTCAAGCAGTTAAGCATGTTGATCACGAAGGGCGTAATATTTTGCATGTGGCAATCACATTCCAGAAAAAGCCTATATTCCATCTTGTGAAAAAAATGGAAGGTCCCATGTTGTGGCTTGTGGGAAAAGCTCAACAAAAAAGGGAACTCCATCTTACACATGGTAGCAATTAAAGTAGACAACAAGGTAGTCGAAGAAATGCGAAGCCCTCTAGTGGTGTTGCAAGAAGACTTGCTATTTCTAGAGGTGCACTCGTCATCTTGAACTTTGTTTTTGATTTTCCTAGAAGTTATAAATTTAAATTTTGAAAGAGATTGAGAGAACTAAACCTTTTCATTTCTCATAATAATCGGAAGAGAACTTCTTCAACCATAAGAAAATCTCACTCAGTTTATTCACTTTTAGCATTGGACAGCTTGCATAGTTGCATTTCCTTAATTTGTTAATTGGTAGCAAGTGGACTAGAGGAGAAGAGGTTTAGGCCATGTTGAAGATTTTTATCTATTTTTATTCACAGATTTTTTTAGTAAGTTAAAGACTTGGCTTCCCAAGTGTTCAAATTAAGGCATCTTGCTTTAAGCCAAACATACAGAAAATGATGTCAATGAGGACCTAAAAAACTACTGTAACTTAGAGAAATTGCTATTTTTTAAACTATCATTCTTTCTTGCAACATATAAAGAGAATCTTAGACTATTTTGTCAATCATCTCAACCATGAGAATTTCTCTATTGTTGCCGTGCTGATAGCCGCAGTTGCTTTTGCAGCAGCCTGCACTATGCCAGGAGGTTTAAATGAAGAAACAGGTTATCGAATTCTTGTTGACAAGCCCTTCTATTTTTTTAATTTTATGAACTTCACACTCGCAGATGTGCTCTCCCTCACGTTTGCTTTGACATCAGTTATCACATTTCTTTCAATTCTCATATCGTCTTTCCTATTAAAGGACTTCATGCAATCCCTTCCTCAAAGACTCATATTGGGAATCACGTTATTGATCGTGTCGGTGTCGATGATGATGGTCGCGTTTGCGGCAACTGTGGTCCTAATGTTGCACAATTATTGGGAGTGTATAAGGATTGCCTTGTACAATGTGGCATTTTTCCTATCTTTCATATTCGGATTCTCATACCTGCCTCTTTTCTCCACGCTCCTGAAAACGTCGCCATATTCTCTCGAGAATATCAAAGGTAGCCTGCTCAATTTTCTGCAATCATGGATTCCCAGTGCATCTGGGGCTCATAAGTCCGAAACCACAGTTGCCGCAACCCATGGTCAATCTGGAGCCGGTGGTTCCGCTGGTTTAGAATGGCCGTTGGCCACTCCCACCACTCATAGTCCTGTTTGAAGGTCTTAATTCCAGCATCTCTAAGCTCATAATTTTTATGAGAAACTACACATGTTTATCCATTTCTAGTACCATTATATGATGCCGTGCTGCCTCGATCGTCACTTTTCCTGAAGAGTTGAGCCTGAGCATCTACTTTCTTCTTCAACTCTGCAACCTAAATATGACTGATAATTAGAAAACCAAAACCAGGTACACAATCTGTAAACATAAGGTTAGACAGAAAAGTAGAGGCTTACCCTGTGCTCGCTGGGCATATAACTTTCAAACATATTCCACCTCGAGCTTTTCGAAACTTCCATCAGAAGTGGACGAAATATTTAAAAGATTGTGCCTTAGGTCTTCTCTCTCTCTGTGCCAATTGCAAAAATAAGCAACGAACAATTTCAGTATATACATTAACTTTATTAACCAAAACTAACCTGCATGGCGGTTTTTTAAGCTCCATTCATGAACTTTCTTCTTATAATGTTGAAGTATCAACACTTGTAAACCGCCTGAAGATCTTCAACTTTTGAGGATATTCCGTGCTAGTGGCGTTGTTCGAGAAAAATATGAAAAACTTTTGGTAAGTTAAAAAAATATGAAAAAAATTGATTACTCAAAAAAAAAGACGTGTTTACAATTAATTGAGAAGGATACAGATATTTTGGTTACTTAAAAAATATGAAAAAATTTGGTTAATTAAAAAATTTATTTAAAACTACAAATTTTTTTTTATTGTTTTATTTCTTTTTTTTGTAGTGTGTTTTATATTAACTTTAAATAAACAAAAGAAATCTAAAAGAGTCCAAAACAAACTAAAAAAACCAAAATTTGAAAAACTTAAGCTCCGTTTGTTTTGTTTGAGCGCCACCATTGCCTTCTTTTGACCCCCCCACGATCCATCTCCAACGACCATCTCTCCACTCTAGCCCCGTTACTACCCCTTTCTGACCACCACCACCACCACCCCCACTTTAACTAATGTTGCCTCTCTCTGACTGCCATTACTGTCTCACCTCTAACCCTAGCTACTTCAGACCATTGCTACTTCCTTTCGATTGCTGCCACCACCACCCTTTCTCGATCGTCACTGCCTCCCTCTAGGCCCTGTTGCGCCACCCTCATCTATTTAACTTCTACCATCACCTCTTTTCACACCCCACTGCCATGATTCTTCTTTAAACGCCACCATCCTATGTCCACCATCGCCACCGTATAACCACAACCACTCTTTGACCATCACTACCACCCTTCAACCGTTGATGCAGTCCTCCAACTCTTATTTTTGACCACTAGAAAAATGAATAATTTATTTTAAAATTATATTTCAAGAAATTTTTGTTGAGAAAAGTTTATATTAATTGGTTTTAACAATAGTTCTCAGGAATTGTTTCCGAGAACAATTTTCGAAAATGTTTTGCACAACACAAAACAAGAAAGTATCCCAGTGGAGCCTTAATTTTTTTTAAATTTTAAATGCGTCATGCTTTCCAAAACAAAGATAAATGTTTAAACTAATTTTTCTTTAATCTTCATGATGTAGCTATGGCATGAGTGACGAAGCAAGGTTACTAATTAATGGAGAATGTGATCAGCTGGACAGATTTTTGGGAATTTAAATTCTCCAAAAGAAAAGAAAATAGAGTTTAATTTAAATTCTCTAAACTGGTTAGTGGATAGTTTTGTTGTTTCACGAAAATGACCAAATCGAAAGGAGTCAAAAAATCATATTTTAAGATCATGGAAAAGAAATGACTAGAATACAAGATGAAAGTAAAAATAATTAATTTGAAGGATCCAGTCTTCCCCCCTTCCGATCAGCCCCCCTTCCCATCTTCCTCTTCTCTCCCGCTTTCCGGATGAAAACCCGATGGCGGCAAGACCACATCTCACTCTGTAGACTTGGCCGTCACCTCTATTTCTCTAGATCTCTCTCTTTCTGTCTCTGTCTCCAAATTTGGAGGTCGGAGCAACGAAGGGTTTGTTGGCTGGGGAGATATAGGGATGGAAGGGCTTGCTCCAGAGAGAGGGATTGTGAGGGGTCGACGGCTACAGAAGAGGATAACGAGATAGAAAGATAGAGAGAGAGACAGTTTTTATCAGGGGCATTATCAAAAATATGGGATTGGTAATGGAGGAATTATTTTATTTTGTATAATTAATAATATTTTTATATTGTAATTATAACAAAACATTAGAATTTTCTTTATTCATAAATAAAATTGCTGGATCAGGTCATCAAGAACCCTAAAATCAAAGTACTGATCACCACCCAATATGGGATGAAGAACACCGTGCTACACGAAGCGGCGGCTGGAAACGAGATGGTCGATGTCGCCAAGGAGATGCAGAGCTTAGAGCCAACGCTGCTGGAGATGCGCAACTTCGACGGCGAGACAGCTCTCTTCGCGCGGCCCGCTATGGCCCAGCCGATATATTCTTCTTTCTCGACGGCGAAGAGGAAAAGATCCTGAACACAAGAAATTAAAAAACAATATTACGTAAGAAAAGATAAAACCACCGCGCTTCATGTTGCTGTTCTCTACGAGCATTTTGGGAAACAAATGAATTAAGTCTAAATCCATTATTTCTTTTTTTTTTTAATTATAACTTTTAAGTTAAGGGTGAATTTTAAGTTATTTTTGTGTCCATCTCATAAAAGAATTAACTTTGTGTTACCACTTCAAGCAAAATTTCTATCCATCGGTCAACTGATTGATTCATTTCCTATTTGTCATCCCTTCACTAAATGGGGTTAATTTTCTTTTTTTTTTTTTGTTTGGTTTTGTTTTGTTTTATTGTGATTTTCAACCAACTGAGAAATATTAAAAGCTTTTCTTTCATAATCCCCAACTAAGCTTGGTAGATTTTTTAATGTTTTAAGAAGTTACTTTTTTTTTTTGGTAACAGTTTTAAAAAATTATTTTATGTTTCTGAAAACAGAGATTAAAAGTTCAAAATAAAAGGCTGCCGTCAAATACTTGTTTACAGAATATAACAGCTTCTACAAGAGCAGCTTTTTTTTTTCTTTTTTTTCCCAAGACTTCTGACAAACTACTTTTGGCTAAAAGAACATATTAAAACGTTTTTGGTATATTTTTTATTTTTTTTGACATATTCAACTAGTAGCATAGAAAATAAATAAATTAAATCAAACAAGCTTGGCCATTGGGCTTATTTGGGGGGTTTTGGTGGCAATGGAGATTCAGTCTGGTGAGCCACGCTGCTGTTGCTTGCTGATTCGCGGTCGAATGGGGAGTCCAGTTTGGAGCGTTATGTTTCTTTTGGCAGGGTTCTGTTTTGCTGGGGCTGTTTCTATCATACATCGTCGGTTTGTTGGCTGGTCGTGGCTGGTCGTGGCATCCCATTGTCGATCTGACCAATTTCGTTGATCTTCTAGCTTTTCGGAGGATTTTGTCGTTGATTACGTTGTCGGATCGAGCAACATCGAGAGGGCTGCGGTCATCGCTTTGGATCCAACCTGTTCCTTTCATGCCAACCGCCGATGTTTCAAACTTTGGACGGTGTTCCTTTTGTTCCCTGCCATTTCTTAGGGAGTAGGGCTTCACCCGTGTTCATTTTTTTATAAGCTTACATTGCCGAACCAAGGAATTCAACTGTAACGATGGTTAAAACATCCTCGTATTCTTAATTTGAAGTTTCCACAAGGGGAAAGCCTAGTGCCTTGCGAATATTTCCTTAAGGGGCTTCAAAAAGGAAGAGAGGATCAAAATGATGCAGGAATGAGTAAGAAAACTAAAACATCCTCATATTTAACTTGAGTTTCTAGGTGCTATCCCTAGTCTAATGAACAAGCAACTCCAAAGTACGAAGTTCAAAATGAAAGCAGTACAAAGTTCTATCCTCTTCTCTGCTTCTTATCTGTCTGATTAAACTAACAGGTCGGACAACGTTAATAAAACTTTGTTTTGGTGGAACTTAAGGGACTAGTAGTTGTGTGTTGATTTTTGGACACCCAGGCATGTAAATCAAACTGAAAGTTAGATATTTTTCTCACCAATTAGAGAAGATTCGCTTATAAATTTAGGAGGCCGCTTTCTTTTTACACGAGAAAAAATGAAGTGCCCGTGACTCCATGTTTTATTTTGTCCGCGTGGGTATTAATTATGTATTAGAAGTGAAAACCAATGAGATTAAATTAATTTAATCGTAAGATTCCTTTTTTTTTTTTT
Source organism: Thlaspi arvense (assembly GCA_911865555.2). Lineage (NCBI taxonomy): Eukaryota > Viridiplantae > Streptophyta > Magnoliopsida > Brassicales > Brassicaceae > Thlaspi > Thlaspi arvense. The sequence goes on along the minus strand of CAJVSB020000890.1, from coordinate 16,672 downwards.
AATTGATTAAGCACCTCTCATCTCATCAACCGAAACCAAAATGAATGAAGTTTAAATTAATAAAAAAGAAAGACTTCCCCCTCTAAGTGATGCCAATATATGTATTCTTTATTTTCTTAATTTCTTTTTAGTTGATGATAGCGTTTTCCTTATTACATATGACACTCCCGGGGCAATAAAATAATTGCAGACAAAGGATAACATTTGCTTGTCCTTTTTCTTTGGAAAGGAAATGAATTAAAAATAAATGCTGACGAGAATCACGACAAAAGCGGGAATTTTTGCAGTCCAGAAGGCAAGTTGTATTTTATCAAATCCCCCAATCTGGGCGGAGTTGGATGTGTTGAAAATTAGACGAAAAATTTAACAAATAAAATAAATAGAGAGACAATAACATTATCTATTCTGTCTGTAATGGTAAAAGCTTTTAATAGTCAGAACGGAGCGGCCAAATGACAATGACAAAATTTATTAATCTAAAATTATTATTAATTTACTTAATTTTAAAAATAAAGTGTTAAATATATTAATTTTTTGTATCTTCTTTTTACTATATATAAATATCTTTTACATAAAACAATAGTTTCTAGAAAGACGTAGACCACTAAGTTTTTCTTTTTATAAATTAAACGGATAGGGAAGACACGTATAGTGTCTTCCCCCTCCTCTTGGATTGTTTTATATACTTTTACAATATATTTCATAAAATTAGAAGATAATTTTCTCCAATTTGTGAAAACATCTCATAAAAATTTTTAAAAATTCTGCTTTTTTTTTTTTTTGCCCAACTGATGATATTTTGCAGTTAGTAAATCCATATATATATATAATATATATATTTAAAGAGACCTACGGGAGAATTCATTAATGAAAATTTGAGACACATTGGTACAAACAAACATGGTACGGTCTTGAATCTTGATTACATGAAAGGAAAATGAAATAATATTAATGTTTAATTTGTTGACATTAAGATTGTTAATTATTGTATCAAAATAGAAAATTTTAAGACAGTAAAAATTTTAATTTTTTATCTTGAACTATGTGATTAAATCACATTAGCTTCCTAATTCTACACCTCAAGATACAATATATATAAATTTAATTTGAAAAATCAATTTATACCTTACGAACTTTTGACTGATGTAGAAATTGAGTGAATTCAAATTCGTATATCAGCAACTTAGCATGAACGTTAAAATCGTCGATGAGAGTCTCAAATGCACTTCCTCTAATAGTATTCATATGGAGAACGTGCCTAGTACTTAGAATTATGCTAATAATTCAAAAACACTTTTTTCAACTTATGGACTTTTCTATTAAGATAATTCTTGATCTAAGAATTATAGAAAGCTTCTTCCTCTCAACTACTTAAAAGTCTCTCTATTGATAAAAGTTTCCTAGGCCTTATCTATAGAGAAATAATTTTGTATTTATCTTATCATAAATTAGGAGATAATATCTATATTATTTAATTTAAAAATCATTAATATCTATTTAGATAATTTATATTAATTATTTTTAATAGTCTCCCAGCTAATTAGGAGATTTTATATGATAAAATTAAATAAATAATTAATTAAACTATTTACTTAATATAATTATTTTATTCTCTATTATCTATTAATTAAATGACAAATTGTTTAATTAATCAGTTTTAATTAATTAATCAAATTAATTAATTGAAGTAAATTTTCATAAATGATATAAACTTATTTGCCCTTGTGTGTGACCCTTTAGATTCACCAATTAACTAGCAACGAGTTTGTAACAAATTACGATTTAATATTTGAATAATTAACTATAATTGATTATTTCGGTCAATTAAACACTTTTTAATTGACTTGAACTACTTTACATTAAAACAAGAGTATCCACACTTTACGGATATGTCTAACAACAAGCCTGTAAAAGCCTGAAAATAGGTAAAGGTAAGACCATGAACCTTTTTTATTTGCGCGTATAATGCAAATATAATCATTCCATTAACTAATCCCCCAATCGAGATATAAGATTCAGATAATATGTTAGCATCCAGATAATCTCAATAACGATACATCTATTTCAGACATTTATTTAATGACCAATTTAGGAAACTACCTTCCTAATTATTTATCATATGCCTTGCGTAAGGATTTTCTGAACAATTATCTGTAAATAGTATAGGAGATTTACCTATTTTGTTAGATCGATATCTTATGTCAGTCCTCATAAATCTTCATATATGAACGGTTCATGGCCAACATAAAACTCCTTATGTGATCAACCTGTAATCAGAAAAAAATATCAAAACATAGGTATCCATATACAAGATCACAATAGAATTTTAAGTCAAAGAATTACTTAATGTACTATCGCAAATATAGAAAATTCTAATTGCCAACAAGCATTTAGTAGAGAATACTTTAAACGGGATCGTTCAATAAATTTGTTCTCTAACAAGCAGCTACGTATATGTATTAGTGTCACTTATATTGATCGCTTATAAAGCGAGGCAACCTCCTTACGAGTATACCATACAAGTGCAAGTCTAATTTAATCTTAGTTAATATTTCATTTTGACTTATTTTATGACTTGAAAACATTTAAGGCTAAAATTATAAAGACTTATTTTATGATTACTATCTATATGTGCAACTAAATTTTGTAGTTATATATAGTTTAAGGGTTTTAACCAAATATAAAATTTATAGATTCAATAAATAAAGATGATCACTAAATAAAATAATTACATATATATTAAATAAAAATAATTAATAGTATTTAATTATACCAATCAAATTAACTAGTTGAGTACTACCCTAGTAAAGATAAACACGAGGACTTTGGGGAATTAATTTTCTATTAATTTGCAACTTGGTTATGTTCTAGAATTCTGTCAAAGCAGCTGACCTCAGAAGTTCACATCTAACTAATTACAGGAGGAATAATATTGTGTGTTTGAGAACAGGAATTACATGAGTGGAAATATAAAAATATAAGCAAAAACATTTAGTCGAGAGAACCATTAAAATACATGTGTTAACTGTTAAATACAAGAAAGAGTAAATTTTGATTTAAAATTTTTTAAATAGAAATATCTGATAAAATAATAAGATTGTGTGCTATTCTATTATTTATCTAATTTAGAAATAAATAAAATTAAATATATAGCTCATAACCAACTCCTATCTCATGTACAGGTGAGTAAAGTCGAAAAATGTTTAATATTTTATACTATATGGTAGACAAAATAAAAGTTTAAAATTTTTATTTAAATAAAAATAATTAAACGTTTCTTATTTTATTTGCAGTATTTAATTTGATTTTGTTTGGTGGACTGTTTTGGCTTTTGTGGTGTTGCCTTTGGGTGTTGTGGTGATTAGTCTTTGTTTAAAAAATTAAGTAATTACGTTGAGTTTGGCAAAATTTATATTTTCTGTTTTGGTTTATAAAATGCTTAAAATAATCCTATAAATGAAGTGAATAAAATACTTGTCAGAATACTGGAAATGGAAAGGAGATTTTTTTTAAAAAAAATTCCAAGGCGGACCACCACCTTACCAAACGGTCATGCGCTCACAAACTTTTATTAATAATAATAATAATAATAATAATAATAATAATAAATAATAATAATCTATGAGTCTATACGTACCAGCAGGTACAAATGAAAAATTTCTCCTCACAAGATTTCCCACACACACACTCTCTCTCTCTCTAGCTCTCCCTCTGGCTCTGCCTCTCCCTCCGCTCCTCTCTCTCTGTAGGTGATGGGTCGCCCAGCTGACCATGAGTTTCACAAAAAAATAGGAAAGCTGTACACAGCTCTAATGAATCATGGGGATGAAAATGAACGAATAGTACTGAAAATGTGTGAAAAACTGGAAAAAGGGCCGTTGCAACCACTGACCGTACACAAGGGGACTGTTCTCCACGTTGCTTCCTTTTACCAAAAGAAAAACCTGGTGCTCAACTTGCTGGATCAGATCAGGAATAATAATAATAGAATCCGCGAACTGACAGTCCACAACGACGTCGGAAACACTGTGCTACACGATGCTGCCGCCTCCGACCAGATGGTTGAAGCCGCCGGAAGATGCTTTGCCTGTCGCCGGAGCTGCTGGTCCATCGGAACTACAATGACGAGACAGCACTCTTCCGCGCCGTCCGGTTCGGGAAAATAGATATGTTTAATTTTCTAGAAGATGAAATCCAGGGTAGGAGAGTAAAATGGAGGAAGATAAGTGGAAAAGCATTTATCAGAGGGAGGATGGAACCACCGTGCTTCACATTGCCGTGCTGTATGAGCACTTCGGTCAGCGTTCTCTGTCTCTCCCTAAAATTAATATGATTAATTACATTTCTTTAAGAACGTAAATCACGTCTGGTTATATTAAGGACCTCAGTCAAGTGGGATTTCTTTTGTGGATCTCTCTATATTTCTCCGATTTAACTCTGGTTACATGAAAAGCAAAAATTAATTTTATAAAAAAGTGAACTTATATATATATATATATATATAAAAGGGATCAATTGACACCAGGCATAAATTTAAAAAATTTATACCATATTTTATACTGTTGATTTGGTAATTTAATTGAAACTGTCTTTTATTAATTTTCAACAATTAATTTACATTTAAATCAATTATAATTAATTTATACCGTTAATTTTAACCAAATCAACAGTGTAAGATATGTATAAGTTTTTAGACTTACTGGTATCAATTGATCCTTATATATTTGTTTATTTATAGTTGGGTTCAAATGCTTTACCATTAATTATCTAATTAATGAAGCAGACTTGGCCCTGAAGATTGCACAAAAGCATGAAGAGCTGGTGAATGCAGAAGATGGAGACAAGATGACTGCTCTTCAACTTCTAGCTCACAATTCTTCTGTATTTCGAAGCGGAAGGAAACAAGGATGGATAAAGAGGCGCTTATATGATTGTAGGCTCCTCCTCCTCCCTTTCCATTCTTTTTATTATCCGCTAGCCACTATTTTGTGTATTCATCTTTTATTGTATTTACAATTCTTCCACAACATTTTTGTTCTTTCTATTTTGCACTACTTTGGCAAGAAAGTTGAGAAACACAACAATATCATGTGAGCGTTTATATGATCACTAAATTTTAATTGTTAATTAGTACATAATGAATCTATGCAAACTTTTATGATGATTATCTCTTTTAATTTTTGAAGAAGATGTAATTTTTTTTCTAATAAGTTTACAAATTACCTACAAATCATATATATCACTTTCTTTCAGGTATCCCAAGTCATGGAGATGCTCGCAGCAAGGAGAAATCAGGTAATTAATGGGCGATGAAAGAATAACTTACACATTCTTCACTTGTGTGTTTGATATTTGTAATTCAATTTCTAAACCAATTCTACCAGCTTCATTTATAATTATATATAATTAGAAATGACATCGTTTCTTTTAAAGATAAATCATGGTGGAGAATACCTTTACTTGATGAAATTCGAAGAGAGAATAGAAGACATGAATCTGCCTTGAAGCTTGGCAAGTTCTTAATAGACAGAGATGTCTCATGGATGGAGACATTCACTGAAACAGACGACGTAAAGCTTAAGACACATGGTTATAGCGCTTCCTCATCTTTTTCTAAAGATCAGAAGGCAGAGATTATTCAGGGGGATAGACCCGCTGTCTTGTCTCCTTCTGAAGCTCAAAATGCAGAGCTTATTAAAAAAATAAACCGGAAACTCCAATTATTCTGGCAGTTCGGTCAGGCATTAAAGAGATTGTAGAGGAGATAATTAAAGTGTATCCTCAAGCAGCTGAGCATATTGATGGCGACGGGCATAGCATTTTGCACATAGCTGTTAAGTATCGCAAAATGGATATTTTCTATCTTTTATTGAAGGAAATGGAACAAGCAATGAGGTTGCGTCTGAGAAAGATGGACAGGAAAGGAAACTCCCTCTTGCACATGGTTGGGATAAGGGTAGACACTGAGACAGTTGAAAAAATGGGAAGTCCTCTCATTGTGTTGCTAGAAGACCTAGTCTATTTAGAGGTGAATTTCTAATCTTAATTAGTTTCTGAAAACTTTTGCAGATGTTAACCTTGTAAATTATTATTAGTAACTTCTTTCAAATTTTGTAATTCTCCCAAAACTAACAACATGCGGTTTGCATTTGATTTTGTGGTTATATATTTTGTACTTTATTTTATTTTCTCTCTATTTTTTTTAAATGTCTTAATTCTGAAATTTTTGTAAAGAAAAATTGAAGTAACGTTTTGGATCATTAATTTACACGTAGAACAAGTTAAAGTGCCTGTTTTTTCAAACAATTAGGAGTCTTAACCAGGATTTAAGGCAATTATAATTTAAAGTATTTGTAATTTGAAATTTGTTTGTGCATGCAGAACATGAAGGAAATCACAAACATCTCATCAATCACCGCAACCACGATGGGAAGACTGCGGACGAACTCTTTGCCGAGACATACAAAGATCTTCGCATTAATGCCACAGATTGGCTCAAACGAACTGCAGAAAATTGCTCCATTGTCTCTGTGCTGGTTGCCACTGTTAGGACCCAAGGTGCTTTGATGCCATTTGTTGGGGCCAGCACTCCCACAGAATCAATATACACACACAGTAAATTTAGGAAGGGGTAAATATAGACACCAAGATTTACATGGAAAACCCAAATCGGGAAAAACCACGGACAAGAGGGAAAAATATCACCACTATAGGAAGGAATTTACACAGGACTCTCGAGTATTTTTGCCAACTTGAGATACCACTCACAAAAGAATTCTCACTTTTGTAACACCTTCGCTATAATAACCTCACCCTCTACACAAGAGAATATTTTGTACCCTCTCTCTAACTTGAGAGTCTCTCTCTAGCTCTCTTCTTCTCTCTTCGTTTTGGTGTGAGTCTTGGGTGTTGCAGCTCCTCTATTTATAGTAGAGGAGCTGCATGCTGCAAACCGCATGAAGCATTTAGTCAAGGCGCCCAACTCATTTCCTGCTGGAAAGAAAGAAAAAACGTGGTTGCCTTCTTCTTCTGTGGCTGTTTCAAATATAACTGTTGCATGCATGTGAAAAGGTGTGGCCTTTTCACACATAGCCCACCCATAGCCCACGCATTACTACTGCATGGGGCTTTTTCACACTTCTTTTAAGGGGATGGACCCCACAAATCTCCCCCTCCAGACCCGTGCTTCTGTGAGGAGATTGCTGATATTTTTCTAAGTAGAGCTCATACCAACAAGTTTTTGCACATTTCAAACTTGTTGCGAGGAATCACTTTAGTCATCATATCTGAAGGGTTTCTGTCAGTGGAGATCTTTTTCAGCGAAAGAGACTTATCTTCCACCTGCTCTCTTATCCAATGGTACCGCACATCGATATGCTTTGTTCGTGAGTGATACATGAAGTTTTTGCTCAAGTCTATTGCATTTTGACTATCACAATACACTACATACTCCTTTTGGTGTAGACCAATCTCTTGAAGAAATCTCTTTAGCCAAATTATTTCTTTCCCTGCTTCTGTAACAGCAATGTATTCGGCTTCAGTTGTTGACAGTGCGACGCACTTTTGCAACTTTGACTGCCATAATATAGCTCCCCCTGAAAATGTAAATACAAACCTAGAAGTAGATTTTCTGTGATCAGGATCACCTGCCATATCAGCATCTGTAAAACCTTCTAAGACTGCATCTGACCCTCCAAAGCATAGACATGCCTTTGACGTACCCTTCAGATATCTAAGTGTCCACTTTACAGCTTCCCAGTGTTCTTTTCCTGGGTTGTCAAGAAATCGACTAACCACTCGAACAGCATGAGCAATATCTGGTCTGGTACAGACCATGGTGTACATCAAGCTCCCAACTGCTGAGGAATAGGGAACTTTAGCCATTTTCTCTTTTTCTTCTGTTGTTGTAGGACACATCTTCTTGTTCAACTTCAAGTGACCAGCAAGAGGGGTGCTAACTGGTTTAGCATCTTTCATATTAAAGCGTTCTAGAACACGCTCAATATAATTCTCTTGCAATAACCACAACTTTTTCTCCTTCCTGTCCCGAACAATCTTCATCCTCAAGATTTGTTGTGCAGGACCCAAGTCTTTCATATCAAAAGTCTTGGATAAGTCTTTCTTCAGTTTGGTTATCTGCTCTTTGTCACGTCCTACAATCAACATGTCATCAACATACAACAACAAAATAATAAAATTGTTGTCAGAGAATCTTTTGAAGTATACACATGGATCCGAAAGAGTCCTTTTGTATGCTTGACTCTTCATAAATGAGTCGAACTTCTTGTACCACTGCCTTGGTGCCTGCTTTAATCCATACAAACTCTTATTCAATTTGCACACCATGTGTTCTTTCCCTTTGACTCTGAATCCTTCTGGCTGTTTCATATAGATCTCTTCTTCCAAATCTCCATGAAGAAATGCAGTTTTAACATCCAATTGCTCCAATTCGAGATCCTGACTAGTTGTAAGCCTAAAATTGTTCGGATGGAAGTCATTTTCACAACTGGTGAAAATATTTCATCAAAGTCAATACCTTTCTTCTGTCCGAACCCTTTGACCACTAGTCGAGCTTTGTGTCTAACCAGCTTGCCATTTCCATCTTTCTTCACTTTAAAGATCCATTTGCATTTGAGTGGTCTTTTACCTTTTGGAAGTTCAGTCAGTTTGTACGTGCCATTTTTCCACAAAGAGTTCATCTCTTCTTTCATGGCTTCCATCCACTTGTCTTTTTCTGGATGAGTCAGTATTTCATGAAAATTCTCTGGCTCCCCCTCTTCAGTAATAAGAACATACTCAGAAGACGGATACCTGGATGACGGTTTCTTTTCTCGTTCAGATTGCCTAAGAGGTAATCCTCTTGCTTCTGGTAGGGTGGGTTCCATCCCCTGCTGTTGCTCTTCTGGCTCCTTATGTTGTTGCTCCTCCAGCTCCTCAACCTCATCATCAGCTTCTTCTGGTATGGTATCTTCTCCATCTGTGGCATGATTTGATGGAGATGAAATGGTAATTTCATGTGAAATCACACCATTCTCATTTTTGGCCTTCTCCATTTGGGTATCAACTCCAAACTCATTTTCGCGAAAGACTACATCTCTGCTCCTGATAATCTTCCTCTTCTCTGGATCCCACAGTCTGTAGCCGAATTCTTCATCTCCATATCCGATGAAGATACAAGAATAGCTTTATCGTCAAGCTTCGATCTCTGCTCTTCGGCACATGGACAAAAGCTTTGCAGCCGAACACTTTCAAATGAGTGTACGGCACTTCTTTGCCTCTCCATACTTCTTCAGGGATATCAAATCCCAATGGAACTGATGGACTTCTATTGATGATATAGCAGGCTGTGCGAATTGCTTCACCCCAGAATGACTTAGGTAGTTTCGCCATTCTGAGCATGCTTCTCACCCTTTCAACAATAGTGCGATTTATTCTCTCAGCCACACCATTGTGTTGTGGTGTTCCAGGAACAGTTTTTTCATGTCTAATCCTATGGCTAGAGCAATATCCTTTGAACTCTCTTGAAGTATATTCTCCACTATTGTCTGATCGGAGACACTTCAGCTTTCGCCTGTCTCCCCTTCCACCATTGTATGGAATGATTGAAACACCTGGAATGCCTGGTCTTTGGTTTTCAAGAGATAGATCCACACTTTTCTCGAAGCATCATCAATAAAAGTAATAAAGTATTTATTTCCGCCCATCGATTCAACCTCCATAGGACCACAAACATCAGAATATACCATATCCAGTATATCTGATTTCTTATCAAGAGTCTTCTGGAAAGATACCCTATGTTGCTTGCCCAATAAGCAATGATCACAGGGTTTAAGCGAGGTACCTTTTGCCAAGGAGATAAGTGATCTTCTCGCCAAGATCTGCAACCCTTTTTCACTCATGTGTTCTAATCTCCGATGCCACAAGTCTGCAGATTGTTCTCCTTTGGCTACGTTCACCTCGTCATGACAAATTTCAACATTTGTCTTATACAATGTGTTGAACGCCTTTCCTTTTGCTACTACCAGCGATCCCTTGGTGAGTGTCCACGTCCCATTGCGAAGCGATTTGCATATCCTTCATGATCAAGGACAATCCCTGATATCAAATTCATCCGCATATCAGGAACATGTCGGACATTCCTTAGAACAAACGTGCATCCGACAGTTGTCTTAACATGAATATCACCAATTCCCACGATCTTGGAGAAATTAGTGTTTCCCATCCTCACTGTACCAAAATCTCCTGCTTTGTACGTGCAGAAGAAATCTCTGACTGAAGTGAGATGATAGGATGCTGCTGTGTCAACAACCCATTCTGAATCAGAAGTGGACACCTGCATGCACTCCTCTTCTTCGTTCATGACAAGGCCACAGAATCATCATTCTGTACTGCTGCTGTCATATTCTGTCATCACCTTTCTTCTTTTGTCCACCATTTTGCTTTGGTGGGTGTGGACAGTTCTTCTTAAGGTGATCTTGTTGACCACAATTCCAACAGCCTCTGCCTCGTGATTTGGACCTCCTTCTGGATTTGCCACGCCATTTGCCTGGATTTCTTTCTGGATTCCTCCCTCTGTCCTCAGTGACGAAAGCTTGTCCTGAGCTTTCTGGCTTCTTTTTCATCTTCTCATTGAGTAAGATAGCTGATGTGACTTTTCCTAGCTCAATGGTGGTTTTGCCGTGGAGGATTGTCGTTGCCAAATTGTTGTAGGAGGATGGCAATGAATTCAAGAGTAAGATTGCTTTATCTTCTTCCTCAATCTTTACTCCAACATTTGCAAGCTGCGTGATTAGTCCATTAAATACATTTAAATGAGACAGAAAATTTGTACCTTCCCGCATCTGGAGTGCATAGAGTTGTTTCTTCAAGTATAATTTATTTGTTAATGTTTTGGACATGTACAAACTTTCTAGCCTCGTCCAAATTTTGTTCATGCCAGACTCATCGATGACATTATTGAGAACATCATCTGATAGGTGCAGTCTGATTGCACTAGCCGCCCTTTCATCTATATCGGTCCAATTTTCATCTGTTATAGACGCCGGCTTTTTATCTTCTAACGCCTTGTGAAGACCTTGTTGGATTAACAAATCCTTCATCCTTTTTTGCCATGTGGAAAATCCATCAGCTCCGTTGAATTTTTCACATCATATTTTACTCCTGACATTTTCACAAATTTACTGTGAATAGTGCCCCCGTGTACAGTACCGTATATGTGAACAGTACTACCGTACGTATGAACAGTACCACTATGTATGAACAGTGCACGTACGTATGAACAGTACTAGTATGTATGAACAGTCACGTACGTATGAACAGTCACGTACGATTGAGTTGGGAAAGGGGGACAATAATGCATAATAAATTATCTCTTGTTTCATTATTGTCAGAAATTTTTCCTACTGGTACGTCCATAATACTAAGGAGTCCTATTCTCTGTGTGCGTAGGAAACTCAATGATAGTGGGAATGTGGAGTTCCCAAGAAGGACTCAATTTCGTAGTCTTCATACCGACATATGCTCATATAATCATCCCAATACATTGGCTTATTTTGGCGGGTTTTTGGTGGCAATGGAGATTCAGTCTGGTGACCCACGCTGTTGTTGCTTGCTGATCGCGGTCCAAGGGGAGTTCGGTTTGGGCGTTATTTTTCTTTTGGCAGGGTTCTGTTTTGCTGGGGCTGTTTCTATCATACATCGTTGGTTTGCTGGCTGGTCGTGGCGTCCCATGCCAACCGCTGATGTTTCAAACTTTGGACGGTGTTCCTTCTGTTCCTTGCCATTTCTTAGGGAGTAGGGCTTCGCCGGTGTTCACCTTTTTATAAGCTTACATTGCGGAACCATGGAATCCAACTGTAAGGATGGCTAATACATCCTCGTATTTAGTTTAAAGTTTCCATAAGGAGAAAGCCTAACGCCTTATGAATTCTCCCAAAGGGGCTGCAAAAAGGGACAGAGGATCAAAATAGTGCAGGAATGAGTAAGAAAACTAAAACATCCTCATATTTAACTGGAGTTCCCGGGTGCTATTCCCAGTCGAATGAACAAGCAACTCCAAAGTAAGAAGTTCAAAATGAAACCAGTACAAACTTCTTTCCCTTTCTCTTCTTCTTATCTGTCTGATCAAACTAACAAGTCGGACAATGTTAATAAAACTTTGTTTTGGTGGAACTTAAAAGACTGGTAGTTATGTTTTGATTTTTGGAGAGTCAGGCATCTACCTCAGACTGAAAGTTACATATTTTTCTCACCAATTAGAGAAGAGTTGCTTATAAATTTAGGTGGCTGCTTTCTTTTTACGCAAGAAAAACTGAAGTGCCGTGACTCCATGTTTTATTTTGTCCGGGTTTTACGCGTGGGTATTAATTATGTATTAGAAGTGAAATCGAATGGGATTAGAGTTTAAATTAATAAAAAGAAAGATTTTCCCCTCTAAGTAATACCAATATATGTATTCTTGATTTTCTTAATTTCTTTTAGTGCATGTTAATGTTTTCCTTATTATATAAGACACTCCAGGGCACTAAAGTAATTGCAGAAAAAGGATAACGTTTGTTTGTCCTTTTTTCTTTGAAAAGGAAATGAATTAAAAATAAATGCTCACGAGAATCACGAGCTTAAACTGGCTAATCAAAAGCGGTTATTTTGCAGTCCAGAAGGCAAGTTGTGTTTTATCAAATGCCCAAACCTGGACAGAGTGGAAGTGCTAAAATTAGACGAAAATTAAACAAATAAAATAAATAGAGAGAAAATAACAGAACCTATTTTGTGGCGGCCAGATGACAATGATAAATTTATTAATCTATAATTATTATTAATTTTTAATTTTAAAAATAAATGTTAAATATATGATTTTTTATATCTTTTGTTTACTATATATAAATATCTTTTACATAAAACAATAGTTTCTACAAAGATGTATACCACTAAATTTTTCCTTTGATATAAGCGGATAGGGTGTCTCCCTCCTCTTGGATTGTTTATATACTTTTACAATATATTTCATGACATTAGAAGATAATTTTCTTCAATTTGTGAAAACATCTCATAAAAATTTTCAAAATTTCTGTTTTTTTTTTTTTTTGGCCCAACTAATGATATTTTGCAGTTAGTAAATCCAAAATATATTTTTTTGTTTTTAATTTAAAGAGACCTATGGGAGAATCCATTAATGAAAATTTGAGACAGATTGGTACAAACAAACATGGTACCTTTTGGTGTGGTCTTGATTACATGAAAGGAAAATGAAATAATATTAATATTTAATTTATTGACATTAAGATAAACATGAGGACTTTGGGGAATTAATTTTCTATTAATTTGCAACTTGGTTATGTTCTAGAATTTTCTCAAAGCAGCTGACCTCAAGAAGTCTCACATCTAACTAATTACTGGACGAATAAGATTGTTTGTTTGAGAACAAGAATTACATGAGTGGAATCTAAAAATATAAGCAAAAACATTTAGTCGAGAGAACCATTAAAATACATGTGTTAATTGTCAAATACAAGAAAGAGTAAATTTGATTTAAAATTTTTTTAAATAGAAATATCCGATAAAATAATAAGAGCGTGTCCTGTTCTGTTATTTATCTAATTTAGAAATAAATAAAATTAAATATATAGCTGATAATCAACTCCTGTCTCATGTCCGGATGAGTAAAGGAAAGTCAAAAAATGTTTAATATTTTATAATATATGGTAGATATAAAATAAAAGTTTTAAATTTTTATTTAAATAAAATAATTAAATGTTTCTTATTTTATTTGTAATATTTAATTTGATTTTGTTTGGTGGACCGTTTTGGCTTTTGTGGTGTTGCCTTTTGGGTGTTGTGGTGATTAGTCTTTGTTTCAAAAATTAATTAATTACGCAAAATTTATATTTTCTGTTTTGGTTTATAAAATGTTTAAAATAATCCTATAAATAAAGCGAAAATAAAATACTTGTCAGAATGATGGAAATGGAAAGGAGAATTTTTTAGAAAAAATTACAAGGCGGACCACCACCTTACCTAACGCCTGCTTGTCATCATGCGCCCACAAAAATTCTTTAATAATAATAATAATAATAATAATAATAATAATCTATGAGTCTATATATACCACCAATAATAATAATAATAATAATAATAATAATAATAATAATAATAATAATCTATGAGCCTATATATACCACCAGGTACAGATAAACAATTTCTCCTCACAAGATTCCCCCCGCCCTTTCTCTCCCTCTCTCTCAAGCTCTCCTCTAGTTCCCTCCGTCCCTCCACCCCTTTCTCCTCCACCCCTCTCTCTCTCTCTCTAGGTGATGGATCACCTAGAATCCGCGAACTGACAGTCCACAACGACGTCGGAAACACTGTGCTACACGATGCTGCCGCCTCCGACCAGATGGTTGAAGCTGCCCGGAAGATGCTTTGCCTGTCGCCGGAGCTGCTGGTCCTTCGGAACTACAATGACGAGACAGCACTCTTCCCCGCCGTCCGGTTCGGAAAATAGAAAAGTTTAATTTCCTAGAACGGGAAATCCAGGTGGCAGAGTAAAAATGGAGGAAGATGAGCGGAAAAGCAATTATCGGAGGACGGATGGAACCACCGTCTTCACATTGCCGTGCTGTATGAGCACTTCGGTCAGCGTTCCCTTTCTCTCCACTTAAATTAGTACGATTACATTGCTTTAAGAAGGTAAATTACGTCTGGTTTTATTAACCTTGCAATCGACCTACACATGTTTAATAAAGCTAGTCGGATCGGCCGTTTGATCACTTGGACCGGCAGGTGCTCAGGTTTAATCTTGTCATTATCTTATAGTCGTACAAATACACTTCAAGAGGCACAAACGAGAACTGACGGGCAAATGGGAGCTAATTTTGGATTGAACAGGGTGGTTAAACTAGCATCCCTTTCTTAATTTCTTAATGCTCAATCACTTAGAAAATCTTAGTAGGCTTTTAGTACCTCAGTCAAGTCGATTTGTTTTTCTTTTTTTTTTTGATATCTCTATTTATCTCCGATTTAACTCTGGTTACATGCAAAGAAAAAATTAATTTTATAAATAAGTGAACTTATTTATATGTTTATTTATAGTTGGGTTCAAATGTTTTACCATTAATTATCTAATTAATTAAGCAGACTGGCGCTAAAGATTGCACAAAAGCATCAAGAGCTGGTGAATGCCGAAGATAGAGACAAGATGACTGCTCTTCAACTTCTAGCTCACAATTCTTCTGCGTTTCGAAGCGGATGGAAACAAGGATGGATAAAGAGGCGCTTGCATTTTTTATTATCCACTAGCCACTGTTTTATATATTTATCTTTTATTGTATTTACAATTCTTCCACCACATTTTTGTACTTTGTATTTTGCACTACTTTGGCAAGAAATTTGAGAAACACAACCATATATGTTTGTGTGTATATGATCACGAAGTTTTAATTGTTAATTACTTGTAGAATTCAAGTACATAATGAATCTATGCAACTTTTATGATGGTTATCTTTTTTAATTTTTTGAAGAAGACATTTTTTTTTCTAATAAGTTCGTAAATTACCTACAAATCATCTTTATCACTTTCTTTCAGGTATCCCAAGTGATGGAGATGGTTGCAGCAAGGAGAAATCAGGTAATTAATGGGGGATGAATGAATAACTTGCACATTCTTCACTTGTGTGTTTGATATTTGTAATTCAATTTTTATACCAATTCTACCAGCTTTATTTATAATTATACATAAGTGGAAATGACATTGTTTCTTTTGAAGATAAATCATGGTGTAGAATACCTTTACTTGATGAAATTCGAAGGAGAAAAGAAGACATGAATCCGCAAGGGGCTTGCCAAGTTCTTAATAGACAGAGATGTCTCATGGATGGAGACATTCACTGAAACAGAAGACATACAGATTATTCAGGGAGCCGCCTTGTCTCCTTCTGAAGCTCAAAATGCAAAGCTTATTAAACCCGAAACTCCAATTATTCTGGCAGCTCGATCAGGCATTGAAGAGATTGTAGAGGAGATAATTAAAGTGTATCCTCAAGCAGCTGAGCATACTGATGGCGATGGGCATAGCATTTTGCACATAGCTGTTAAGTATCGCAAAATGGAGATTTTCAATCTTTTATTGAAGGAAATGGAGCAACCAATGAGGTTGCGTTTGAGAAAGTTGGACACGAAAGGAAACTCGCTCCTGCACATGGTAGAGCTAAGGGTAGATAACGAGACAGTTGAAAAAATGGAAAGTCCTCTCATTGTCTTGCAAGAAGACTTGGTCATCTTAATTAGCTTCTCAAAACTTTTGCAGATGCTAACCTTGTAAATTATTATTAATAACTTTTTTTCAAATTTTTGTAATTCTCCCAAAACTAACAACACCTGGTTTGCATTTGATTTTGGGGTTATTTTGTACTTTATTTTATTCTCTCTCACTACCAGAAAAATGAGTTTTAGTGACCGTAATAGCGATCACTAAATATAAAGAAAATCGGTCATTGAATGATCAGTTATCGCATTTATGAGCGATAAAATCGGTCAGAAAAAAGGCTCGTCACTAATTCCTGTGATCACTAATTAGTGACCGCTAACTGTGGTCACTAATTTGTGACTGCAGTTTTGGGGTCACTAATTTGTGACTTTTTTCACGAGGTAACTAATTTGTGACCTTAGCTTTTGGGGT